>KQ086047.1:0-86106 GCA_001020605.1 Schizopora paradoxa
CGTGATCTACGCACCTTAAAACCCCCAGGTCCACCTTCACAGTTGCCCTTTCGAAGGAGGGACGGGCTGGGGACGAAGGCGGCAGGATAGGACTGTGAGCGGGAGGCGGGAAGAAGGCGGCGGCGACCGCGCGGCGCGTGTTCCCAATCGGGACATGCGCTGTCCGGTGCCTGCTGATGGGCGGGACACGTCAGCCAAAATGATAGAAAGGAAAGGACTTACCTTAGCGTCGAGAGGCGACGAGATACCGAAGGAAATAACGAAGTACCCCAGGCAGAGGTCGAGGACGCTCTAATTAGAGCCGTTACTGACACCGATCAGCGGCTCTAATTAGAGTCGTAGTGTGGGAGCATTAGGTGCCATGTCGCAATATTAGATGTAACGGTCACTATTCGTAGGCCAACCCAGTGCATTTGAAATCTTTCCGATATGAATGGGATTGAAAGTAGATTCGGGATGGAATGCGATGGCTACAATGACATCCAATCAAGTTCACTAGCTCCCGAGTCACTGGCAGAGATCGAGGAAAGCCTAGGGGCGTGGGAAGCTGCTTTGCCGCCTGGCGTGACACTGACAATGACATGGACCACCACACACGTCTTCCATCGCCGCTACACCTACTACTCGTACATCATCGTTCTTTTTCATCGTCACGGTCAAATTCCAAGCTTCAAGCTTCACGGATCAAGCTCCTTAGTTGGAAGTGCTCGTGCTCTTCGCCGTCGCATGCATCGTGAGATCGGATCGCGGCTTGTTATCCTGAAAAGTCAAGAGGACGAATATGGGAATTTGGCCGTCGAACTCAGACAGGGGAGCGACTTTCAAACGACAGGAGGTCTATGATTTGGTTATTGTCCCGTTGCCTGTGAAGTGCGCCCTTCTGCGCTTCATTCACGTTATTGACGGTCCACCGGGAGAGTTACCAGAAACATAGCTAACCCGCTTGCATCTTCCTTTCAGCATGCCTGTTCGAAACGTTCACCAACATGAGGACTTCCGTATACTTCCAAGGCGCCGCAAACTACTGCCTAAGCATCCTGAGGTCATGGCTGAGTGAAGCATATAAAACCATTCTGTCGTGTTGAATCGTTTTCAAACGGGCGCGAATTCGGTCAAGATGGTCGGCACTACATGTACCCAAGAAGCCCATCCTGCAACTAAGACCAGGAAAACAAGAAACATGCACCCTTGTGACTTCTGTTCCCGCTCAAGGCGCCGCGTACGTGTCTGATTGGATTTTCAGCTCGTCATCAAGTGCTAAACAACACCATGCAGTGCGATGGAGAAGCTCCCAGCACAATTTGCTCTGCGTGCTGGAAACGTGGATATTCGTGCTCCTATACGAAGTATCACAAGGTAAGTCCATGCTCTTTCGACTTTTAGATAAATCTTAAAACATCTCCTCTTCCAGGAGACACCTTATATGAAATACCGATATTTTGACCCCTGCAAACCTAAGGCAAGGTATGATCACTAAAATGTCAACGATATTTAGAATGCATAATTACACGGTTCTCGCCATTCACTTTTAGGCGGTTCGACGGCATAACGACACAATGCTTCCCAGAATATCAAGGCGATTATCCAACAAGTTTTCCGTCGTCCCAGTGTGTCTCCACCGACCAACGTACAATTCCAAGAATGGCCCAATCCGAGATTCCTGATCTACCATCCGAAGACCAATGGTCCGAGGCCGCATTTCAGAATTGGATGAACCGGATCCTTTTTCCATCGGCGAACGCGCGCAATCCACAAACAGAGTCAACATTCGAGGGATCTTTCGGAATGTTGCCCTCTGCTCCCGAGGGTGTGAGTTTCGCGTTCTTTGATTTTTCGATTATTATACTTTCTAACTTCCCTTCAGTTGTCGACTTTCTCTAGTGAAAGCCAGGTAATTTGGATGTCCTTGTAGAACTGGGTAGCGGATCATACTGACATAGTTGGAAGGCTGACGCGAACTTCTGCCTTGATGGTATCTTTGGGTGCTTGGATGACATTTACTCGCCTTTACCCGCGATAAATAATTCTCCAGCGCTCAGACCAGAGCCTGGCGTCGTTTATGTATGTTCGCCTGCCATTATTCTGCTCGACTGAGGTCATTCATCGACTTTCTCACTACAGGGCAGAAAAACCAATCAGATCTACTCTGATGCGAACCTAGCCGGACTTTATAGTTTTGAAAGTACCCAAGTGCATAGTATGAAAGTGCCTCAGAGGACAGGTTGATATTTTAATTTAGCTATGTATATGTGGACACGACGGGGTTTCACAAACTCTTCTCATATTTCTTATTCATGTTTTTATCCGTTATTTTTTCCAACCAGATGCGAATCAAGATTGGTGTTTGCGCTCGCAGTATGTTTTCTCGGAGAATCGCTACGTTGTTTCTATGTAAATAGAGTCCGTTTGCTTTTCGGAAGCACTAGAAAGTTTCTTGTCGTAAGTGAGACCATGGGCTGAAAACATTATTGGTTGCGGGATACGAAAGCGAAGGGTGTATCTTTGAGGAGTGAGGAGACAGAGAGTTCTGTGATAAACGTAGAGTGCTCGTAACGGCAATTCTGATGTTCATAGTCGTCTGGCCCAATCGAATGACGCATTTTTATATCCCTCATTACCATTGAGAACACAAATTTTGGGAAAGGATTGCATTCCTAAAGACGACAGGAATTCTACATCTCGATAGCCGAGTGCCGAAATGGCAGTGGGCGACCCTGACTCCCGGACACGCGTGCCACTGCCATGACCATCTGGTTTCCTTCCAACCACCACGACAAACTGCATCCAGGATTTCCAATCCCCGCTTAGGCGGCGCTACGCAGTGGGGCTGCAGCGCCAGATAATTTGCGACATTAACATCTAAGAGGATCACTCGAGGTCAAACCCCCACTGGAACGAACAATTCGGACTGTCGCTGTTGCAAGGTGCTCGTAGATTTTGCAGGACGGGCGTCGAATCTGCCAGTGCATTGACGACGGGTCTGCCGGATCCTTGCACGGTGCGATGGTGGGGACTTCAAGAAGTTATAGCTCGAAGGAGGAAGAAACCGAAATTCATGGCGATATCCCGACGTCACAGTCGATTCGCTATCGAAGGCGCAAGGTGCGAAGAGTCACCGATGACATTGGATGCTGCGTCAGAAACTTTCGTACAGGGTCCAAGATAGGTTTTCTTATGCATACTTTGCTGGGGAGATTGGGTCTCGAAAGTGTAGAGATGCGAAACGAGTGTCGAACGACGAGTTCTGTGGGATGCGGTGGAATGGATCCATCGTGCCCTCGGGAACTTTCGTTGATTAGAGCCTCCTGCTACCCTTGGTGAGCTAGGTTTTCAAGAATTCGAACTTTTTTTGACAACATACTAGTTTCTTGGAAATTTCGCGTCGACGTAAATGTGACGTGGTTCAAGGACTACGCCGCCTCGGCTCGTTGATTACTAACACCGACCCCCACTTCGGACGCGGGGGGGTGTCCGGACAGTTCGAGTCGCTTCACTTCGCTTACTCAAAAGGCGTCGCGAATCAACGGAGTATCAAAGTAGTATCGACGGAGTTTGAATATTTGTATTCTGTCCGGACACCCCCCCGCGTCCGAAGTGGGGGTCGGTGTTAGTATAGCGAAAGGGGCTTTCGTTGTCGCCGTCACAAGGATAGTCATTGGGGTTTTAGATTCGGAGTGCTTTCTCGAGATCAAGCTCGAATACAAGCCGTGTCGTTGTCGGGGGGAGAGCGCATGTAAACGTGTAGACCTGGATCTCTTCACCTGTGAGTAAAATAATTTTTGGAGAGCATCTTTTTTTTGAGGTTTGTTGAACAACATTCGTTATTGCAGGTTACCGTAGCTGGAAGAAATTCGATCGTTGGATTATGGGTCGCTCCAACCTTTTGCGTTATTATCTGAGCGTTGATATTTGTGTGCCAAGGTGCAAATTGCGCTCATCTATCACCCATAACTACTGAAAGGTAAGATATCAATTCATTGATTACCCGAACTTTTCACTTATCAAGACAGAGCGAACCACGCCTAGGTGGCTTGCTGAAAATTATCAGAGCAAGGTACAACGGTCACAGAATTGTCGCGATAGAGGTTAGCAATAATTGCGCCATCGCCGCCATTTTTGCGCCTAGACCAATCTCCTTGACTTCAGCATCCGACTCAGGGGATCACCGCCTCAACGTTCTGCATCGGCGCCGATGGGCGCCTAGATTCTTGACTTGAGACTATGACAGGTTACAAAGTCGTCAACTTTCGAGTTCAAGTTCCATCAAGTTACTTCGCCCGGATCGGTTTCGATTGGAAGACCTGTAAGTCACACAAATGATTTTCTTCGACAAGTTGTCTGCTACTTTACTGATGGCTCGTATCATTTGTCGAAGAGAGAGTTATGAATGCGATTCCCGGATAGGAGTCTATCGCAAGACTCTGAGACATGGCCGATGATAGGACGCTCGACTCGGCGGCTCGAGGCCGAGCCAGGCCCTATCATTCAAGTTGGCGGAGCTTCATTTGTCCGTGAAGTCTGAGACATGGGCGAATGACCTTGCCTTCGATCTCCCCATAAATTCAGCGCGTCTCTTTGACCTCGACTCTCACCCCCAGCTGGCGACGAAAACCTTTGACGTAGTTAACTTACTGCGATTGAAAGAAAACATTGGTCATAAAGGTGAATACTTCATGTTTTCGTGCACATGCCAGAGCCAGAAGCTGACCATATCACTCTCAGACTTATCACTATCATGGACAACCCAAACGGCGCACTTGCGACAGTCGCAAGTCTCAACAGCCTTCCTACCGAGATCTTGCTTTCGATAGTGGATCTCTACCTCGAATCTTTGGTTGAGGATTCGGCAGACTATGACTCTCGTCAAAGACAACTGACGAAGCTCTGTCGTGTCTGTCCAAATCTCCGCTTTGCGATAGAGGGATGTTCGAAGTACTGGACCACCATCAGTTCTGCACTCCGGAAGGAGTCTCTCATGCGGGCGTACCTCACCAGAAGCGTCGGCCAGGACCTCACTATCGTCGTGTTGGATAAACACGGCGAGGGTGCCTGCGACGCGCTCATGAGAGTCGCAGCAGAAGCCAGCCATCGCTGGAGCTCTTTCAGCCTCATTCTTTCGAAAGGCGGGCCATTGGTCGACGACGACGAAATGAGTTTCGAAAGACGGCAACTTCACCTGTCGAATCGTTTACTCCCCGGGCTCGATCACTCCCTTCTTTATCTCGAACTTCCTCGCCTCCGAGATCTCCGCGTCCACTTCGGCACGTCCCCCTCCGCCTTTACACCAGACTTCTTCACTACTTGGGAATGTCCGGGATTGCAGCGCATGGACCTGATGAACATCGCGCCCAAGAAGATGCCCACTTCCTTGACGAGTTTCTCGATGTCCTTCTGTAACGGAAGGGATACCGTCAGCATGCCTTTGCTCCAGCGCTTCCTGGAGGCGTCGACCTCGATCGAAGAGCTCTCTTTCACGTTCCAGGGAGAGATTTCCAGGAGAATCCCTATGGCGAATCAGGTCGTACTTGCCAACGTCCGATCATTGCGACTGAAAGTCGAGGAGTCATCCATGGACGCGATTCGTTCCGTCTTGAGCGCTTTCGCCCTTCCTGGTCTTGAGAGCCTCGCAATCGCTGCGAGTTTTAGTCCAGGAAGGTCGCGCGTCCATCTTGGGCCGATGACGGAAGTGAATCACTGGAAGTCGACTATTCTCGGTCTTCACCCGTCATTCTACAACGTCACGTCGTTATCGCTCACCCTCATCGGGCTTGGAAGACAACGCGAGGGCATCCTCAGTCCTCTGAGCTCCCGCTTCACGCAGCTACGACACTTCACCTTGGAGACGAACCTCGTCATCATGATCGTCGGCGCGGAAGGCGATGCGCCGGAATGGCCAGCGTGGCCGCCTCTTGAGACGATCCGGTTCGTGGAATGCGAGACGGTGGACGCCCTCTGGCTACGCGACTTCTCAACATTCTTGGGTAGGAGAGGGCACTGGGAAGGTCTCGGCGCGCTTCGTATCGAGAAATGCGACAAGCTGAAGCGCGGTGAGGCTCTCTTAGTTATTCCGGAAGGGGACAAGCTGGAATGGGCTGAGACGCGATCCACTCCCAAGGAGACTTTCATGGTAGAGCCAGTGCCTCGAAGCATTCCGTTGAACCACTTGAGCGGCGTCGAGGAACTGAACGAGGCCGATTTTGCCTGGACCATGGCTGATGACATCGACATTTACGTGGACGAACTTGAAGAAGTGTGATGGAGGATTGGGACTGAGGTCTGTATTCCGTTTTACGGCGCGGAAGACGACAGGCGTGACAGAGCTTCTCAAAATGTTTGAGTCTGTTAACTTTATTCGAAATTTTGCAGCGATTCTGTATTTTCTCCCTATTTATTTGCCAGGTAGTGTTGTACGGTGGCTTGCGGTATCATATCGTCAAACTGCGAGTCTTGTTTCGTTCTGTCGCTGATTTGGGTATTAGTATTGTATCTGTATTCACGGATTCGTCGTTCACCTTATGTTGATCCCATCTTTGACGACATTTGAGTTTCGATTCATTGACGCTCTCTTTGTCAAATAAATGGGTTTCAATTCAAAGGTGCTTTGTGTTGCTTTGATACCTGTCACTGCTCACTTTATATCCTATCGCGATTGCCCGTGGGCTAGTCCTTACTCTCGAAGAGAATTGATCATGACACTCGACCCCCGCTTCGTCGATATTTGAAAAGGAGGACTCCGATGAACGACTACGTGGTTAACGTTGAGCCCTTGCATTCTTTGTCTTCCGTCTGTAAGACTGTTACTCGTAAATCCTACTATCGAAAAATCGTCGTTTGCGAAAGTTGAATGTGATTTTTGCTAGCCAGGGCATCACATCAGGGTTAAGAGATTACTAGTAACATCGACGTACCCGACCTTTTGGCGTTTGTCTCTTCGATCAATCGAAATAAACATCGACACATATATCTACTCGAAACTCACAATCAATAAGACCGATAAAGTGTCAGACTCTCAGTCGGATAACGGGGTTTCTGCAGAATTGTGTTGCGGTTTGAGATCGTGAAGTGTTTGAAGCGGAGTTCAAAATATCGGTCTAACCGAGAATAGGCGAACGACTCCGCCCCCGCTCCCCCTTTATTCACGCTGTCTCTAACTATCATCTCAAGTTTACGAACGAGTTCAACGAGATAAAACCCTTCGAAGCTATCAAAAATTCCCCTTGAGTAGAGGTGTCTGTTAATTCTGAAGGTACATATTTCGCCAAATCTCTCCAAACTTACGCAATGTAACTGACCGAAGCACTTCAGACGCATTATGGATGTTCCCAACGACGCGTTGGTGGAAGTTACGAACCTCTCCAGCCTTCCAAACGAGATTCTTGTATCGATAGTGGATCTATTTCTGGAAGCTTTGGACACGCCAGACATTGAAGTGCGCCAAAAAGAAGTGACGAAACTATGCAGTGTCTGTCCGAAGCTTCGTGAGGCAATCCTGGGTTGTCCTAAATATTGGACTACGATCAGCTCTGCTCTTCGAAGGCGGCACCTTATGCAGACTTATCTCACCAGAAGCGCTGGACGAGACATCAATATCGTCCTCTTGGATAAAGACGGCTCGGAAGCCTGCGAATCGCTCATGGATGTGGCAACCCAAGACTGTGATCGCTGGAACTCCTTCAGCCTCACTCTATCGAAAGTCACATCGAAAGGCGGGTTCATGGATCCTCGGGAGCAACGACGTCTTTTTAATCAGTCACTTCCTGGCCTTGATTATGTCCTAATCTACCTTCAACTTCCGCGCCTTCGAAACCTCCGCGTACACTTCGGCACTTCCCCCTCAGTCTTTACACCCGACTTTTTCACTACTTGGTCCTTCCCGGGCTTACAAAGCATGGACCTGATGAACATCGCACCCAAGATAACACCCCATTCCCTAACGAGCTTCTCATTGGTGTTTTGTAACGGAAATGATTCAATAAGCCTGCCCTTGCTGCAGCGCTTCCTGGCGGAGTCTACCTCGATCGAAAAGTTATCCTTCTCGTTTGAAGGGGAGAAATACAGGCGAACTGCGATGCCTCGTCGTGACGTGCTTGCCAATATCCGGTCGTTGCGTCTGAAAATTGAAGAATCATCCACGCACGCGATCCACATAGTTCTACGAGCTTTCGCACTCCCCAATCTTAATGAACTCGCAATCGCTGCCAGTTTCAATACGGAAAGGACGTTCCATGGCCCACCGATGGCGGAGGTCAATTCTTGGAAATCGGACATCCTCCTTCTCCACGAATCGTTCTACAGAGTCTCTTCATTATCGTTGACCCTCATCGGCCTCGGAAGAAAACGCGATGGAGTACTCAGTCCGCTTTGTACTCGATTCACGAACTTAAAGCACTTTTCTTTGGAGACGAACCTCGTCGTCGTGATCGTTGGTGCGGAGGGCGACGCTGCGGAGTGGCCGTTGCAGCCTCTCGAGACCATCCAATTCAGGGAGTGCGAGACGTTGGATGTCCCGTGGCTGCGCGACTTCTCGTCGTTTTTGAAGAGGAAAGGCCATTGGGTAGACCTCCACAAGCTTCGGATCGAAAAATGCGACAAACTGAAGCGCCATGAAGTCCTCGACGTGGTTCCGCAGGAGAAACTGGAGTGGGCTGAGAAGCGATCGGCACCTAAGGAGACTTTCAGTGAAGAGCCAGTTCCTCGAAGCGTTCCAGTCGACCACCTCGTCGGCGTCGAACCTTTGGATGAGTGGGACATTGGTTGGGATGGCGAGGAGCCCTTTGATGATGACATGTTTGTGGAACAGGACATTTTCGAAGGCTGAGAAGTCGAGACGATGGCCACGGATTTCTGGGCAGTTTCGGAAAAGAAGTCTATCTTTGTATCCATTTATCAGTGAATGTTGAGCAGTGGCGAGCTCATGTAGTGTGCCATTTTGTATAACTATAACGGAATGTCTGGCCTCGTTCCGAGGCCGTTGTGTGTTTCCACAAGGGTATTCTTATTCACAGATTCACCACCTTCTATGCATCGTCTCCGAAAACTCCGGATTGGTCTACACAGATTCAAAGTTCATGTGATTTGATGCATCCCTCATAAACTTGAAGAGTCGTGCATCAGACTACAAGAATCGCGCAAAAGACCGTGGACACTAGTAGTAATCATTCCGGTAGACTTTCTTCGTCTCCGTCTCAACTTCAACATCGCGCTCACGCTCGGGTCGTTCAAATTCCCGGCGATCTCGACGGTCTGAGCGTCCCCCTTCTTCCCTTTCGTTGGCCAAGTGAGCTGTTTGCTGGACAGCCTTGACAGCGAGGTCCTTGCGTTCGTGGTCCTCGAGTTTGTGATGATGTTTCTCTGCAATATTAATCGCCTCCGCGGCAGCCAGGCCAGCCAATGTTTCCTAATAAATGTGAATAAAAATCAGAATCCTGCAGAGGCTATTGTGCAATCACTTGCCTTGAACGTCGCATGCTTCACCTCCTTTCCGTGTTGTTCTTTGTGTTTTTCGAATCCTTTCATTACTTCAAACGCGGCGGCACCTGCTATGACTGAAAACGTGCATTCAGTACGAGGTAATGAAAGGCGAATGGATACACATACTCTCATGACTCAAAGGCGCGCCGCGAGGCTTCTCTGAGTCGTGTCCAGAACCTTGCTCTTGAGCCCGAGATTCAAGATACTCGTGATGCTCGCGCGCCTTGTCATGGGTGAAAGGATTGAAGTTGAACCCGCCGAAGTCGAAAGACATGTTGGAGACGTGAAAGGGCGAAGGCGAAGTGAAAGGAAAGTACGGGGGGATGAGAATAAATAAGGGAACCAAAGAACGCGCGCCAACATAAATAGCATAAAAAGGTGGCCTCCAGTTCATTGCCGAGCTTCCGAAAGTGGCCAGCGCATCATGCCCATACACCCGCCCAAAGCAATGACCATGGGAGGAGGGACACGAAACCACCTATTGCCACCAAATGCGACAGCCGCCGTCACCACCCACCAAGGGTTTTCTCCAAGACTCGATCCCTCGGGAACGCCGACCTTCATGTATCCGGTCTGCCACAATCGATACACTGCGGTCCACACCAATCCCACTGCACCAGCATTCACGCCACGTAAGAAGAACCCGACGACTTCGATTTGTCGGATTGTATCCCACACAGAAGAGAATCCCGTTGCGAGCACCATTCCAGGGGAATACATTCCGAAAGCGCCGATGAAAGCCAGAACGACTGGAGGTAGAGATGATGACTTCGCTGCCAGAGCGGAAAGAAATACGGCGACTAAACGACGATATATGTTAGATTTCGCTAACGTAAAATATACGTTGTCGTGACTTACAATTGAAGTTTGGTCCGGGAAACGACTGGATGATGGCCAATCCAATGAAAAAATCTCGAGAAGACACCCAACCTTCCGAAACGATATATTTATTCAATAATGGTATGACAACAGGCCCTCCCCCGAAAATGATGGTTCTGATGTCTTGTGCCTTAGAGCGAAAACAAATGTGGCACGGATGAAGGACTTACCCAGCAAGATATAAATTTGAGAATAGCTTGTACTCCATGGGAGGGTTTGGGACAATGATCCGTATGATAACGACGGACAAAAACGATAGTAAGAACAAGATAATGAGTGCAAGGCCTAAGCGGGGAGAGCCGTAGTAGACCTCTTCAGTCTCTTTCGAAGGAATTTCCATAGCTTCGCCCATGAAAAGGGTCGCCCCGTTGAGTCCTCGCGAATGTCCTTCAGAGAAAGTCCCTTCTTCATGATCAAGATCCGGAGCAAGACCCTCCAAAGTCTCATCCAGTGGAAGTTGGATGTTGGATGTTCGAATTTTCCATTCATCCCAAACAAGAGTCAATAGGCCGCCCATGAGCATTAGAACGGGGAAGTACCAAAGGGCACTGTATAGGAGGCCGGCGCATGCAGTCCCAACGATGATAAGTCTTGAAAGATGATCGGTAATGGCTTTCTCGCTCAGGACGAACGCAGAGACTGCTATCAGCCCGACAACTGCGGCGTTCAGTCCAGTCAAGAAGGCATATGCAAGCGCGGGCAAAGTGTCCGGAATTTGATTCACGGCATGAGCGACAGCGTACATGCCGATTGCACCTGGGAGACACCACAGGAGGAATTGCAAGATCGCAGGCAGGAAACCTGCGTAAGTTAGGCAGATGCAGTAGCCTAACTTCGTTGATGCAGGACCGGGAAGAGCTTGACAAATGGCGAAGAGTTCCTGATACTGCAATACAAGATGAACAACAGAGGTGGGAGGACTATTTGTAAACAGCACTCACTGTCTCTTCCGCAATCCATCTGTAGCTCTCAACGAATCGACGATGGAAAATGAGAAAATGAACGGGCGGCCCTCCAAATGACGTAAACCCAAGGTCCCAGGTTCCCGCGAATATGTCCGCCAAACGTCTCCGCAGTGGAACGTTTAGTATGCTTTGGCCTGGAGACGGTGTTTCCGATGTAGACATGCAAGGAGAATACGCTCGACTGGCAAGTGGCATGTCCTCCGTTTTTGTCCTCCCTTATATACGGTGTGCAGGTCGTGACTGAGTTCTGCCGGAACGTGTCGAGCGAAGCTTCATCGTTTCAATCACATGGCTTCATAAAGCATTGACGTAGGGACTAGATGCATCCCGAACTTGAGAAGATGGATGAAACAACTCGTATTGGGAAGTTGACCTTCACAACAGGAACGAAGCTCCACTGTATGACCTTCGGATGGCTGATAACGTGTATCCAAGTACCCCTCATCTTAGGATACGTATGCGCAAATTTATGATCGCTTTTGAGCGACCCAGAATTCTGCTTCATATATCCACCTCATCATCGCTGCGCCATCGGCAGTGTATTCGCAATCGATGGACCTTCGAGTCTTCTCGTCAATGTCAAATCCTATGAGGTCCACCGAACGCAGGACCTCTTCCAAGCTCAACTCGAGAGAAGATTGGAATCCTCCCGTCCACAGCAAAGGACCAAGATTTATCCACCGGCCTCCGGGACGAAGCAACCTGTGAATCTGCTCCAGAGTGGCGATAATGTTCAGAGACGTGTCGATGAAGAAGAGCGTGACCACAACGTCGTAGCCTGACTTGGTCAACCCATCGCTTAGATTACGGGTAGACTGTTGTAAGCGCATGAAGTCGTCCGCCAAGATGAGAAATGTTTCCGATAGACGTGGAAGAACGTCAGGAAATGCGACGGTGCGGAATAATGCCTCGTTGCTTCTTTGGTGGGAAAACCAGTGAGCATGGGGTTGAATTTTGTGCTGAAAAGGTTTTGCAGTGTGATCTGGTGATAGCAGGAAATTGAAAGCGATGTTCATGAAGGGAGAGAGTTCGACGGCCGTGGTACGAAATCCTTCGGGAATTGCCATAAATTCGTGCAAGGCTTTTAAATGATAGAAAACGCACCCATTTCGTGGGTTTCCCAAGCCAGTCGTCCAAGCCCACTCCCTGGCACCAGGACATCCAATTCATTTGCGCTCGAAAGTCCAGATTCTTGCAGGATCTCACTCAAGGCGGCGAGGATGGGTCCAAAGATCACTTTTCGCTCTTTCGCACCCTCTGTGCTCCAGTCGCGGACATAGTGTTTGAATGCCTCTCGCACTTTTGACAATTCGTTGCCGCTGGCGGGGGTGAAGGTGATATTCAGGTTGTGCTGCGAAATGGCCAGGTGCGCGATCCGCTCCGCGACCTTGGAGTTGGCTTCGTTAGCCTTTGAAAGCCGTTGCAACTTGACGGGATATCCAACGTCGGATGCTACTCTTTTGTAATATCTTCCGAGTTTCGTAAACGATTTCTGCATACGTTGTTCTTCGGATTGAGCGAGGTTTCTGAACTGAGCGAACGTCGCGATGGCTTCCCGAAGTCGTTCTTCTTCACGTCGAACAGAGCTTGGGCCTTGGATGAGACTTCGTATATTTGCAACGCTGAAAAGGCCATTCGTCGTGAATCCTAGATAGAAAAGATAAGACACGCCGGCGAGCAAGAGGATCTTGAGAAAATCTTCGACCATGGTTCGAAGAACGGGATCGTCGTATCCTTGTATAGAAGTTGCAACCCGGCGAAATATAGTCAACTTGAAAATAATATCACGTATCCAGCGTTAGCAGATAGGCTTTGTCCGACAATATTAGAGGTTGAGTAGGATGATCATCGAGGAAGGACGAGGGGAAAAGCACTTGACGAACCGAAATTCAAGTTTTTGACACGCGTGCTCCCGACGCGTCTGTCCGACAAGTTGCGACAACGACGTGTCCACTGGCACTTTCCACCCTTGCAAACGACCGACGACGAACAGGAAATTAGTCGCAATGGTTCGCTCTTTACTATATACTCTGGAAGTGTTCTGACACCTTCTTCAGCCGAACTTGACGCTCTATTCGACGGCTGCATTCCTCATCCTTGATTCGGATGGCCACCGCATCCTGGCCAAGTACTACAGACCGAAAGGCTCACCGTACAGCGAAACGAAGGGTCTATCTACTTTGAAGGAGCAAAAGGCATTCGAGAAGGGCCTATATGAGAAGACCAAGAAAGCAGGAGGTGCGTGTCGAGTACTTGACGTTCGTGATCGGTGCACTTAAGAACTGTGACCCTTTGTAGGAGACATCATCTTATTCGAAGGATACCCCGCCGTCTACAAACATGCTTCGGACTTGATCTTCTACCTCATCGGAAATCCAGAAGAGAACGAGCTGATCCTCCAAATGGCTCTGTCCTCGTTCTACGACGCTCTGAACAACCTACTACGGAGTCAAGTGGAGAAGCGAGCTGTATTGGAATACTTCGACCTTGTCATGCTATGCCTTGACGAGACAATAGACGACGGGTAAGCATGCGATGAATACCCCCTTTCTCTTGATTAACTCTCATTGGTTTCATGCAGAGTCATTGTCGAAACAGACTCCAGTACGATCGCCTCTCGCGTGAGCCGGCCTCGAACAGATCCAACGGAAATTGTCATCAACGAGCAAACACTAACGACCGCATTCTCAACAATTAGAGACAGAGTTGCGCAGAGAATTTCCAGCATGTAACTATTCTAGCGATATACCAATTCATTTCACTTTGGTGTTCTCTAATCATGCCACCGCACCCTCATACATGCTTAGGGACCTGGATTACATACCTACCTACCTATATTCATGAAAACAGTGACCGCGGGTTTCTGTGGGCCTCTGGGCTGAGCCAGTCAACATTTACCATTGGATCACAACGAACAGATGATCAAATACAGTTTTGTTCATCTGACCAACAACGAATGCAGACCTTGTAAAAACACATATAACCTCCTCGTGTCTGCCTCGATACTTTCATTTGTACTTCACCATAGCCTGAGTTATTTCTCGACTTCAGACTCGATTTTCTGCTCAGCTGTCAGCACCAGGCACGAGCGATATAAGCGTGGCGGTGCCTTTATATAATATGGCACGAGGTTCGCACGGCCACGGAAACGTGAAGTTGGCCTATCCTTTACGCTCAACGACGACAACGACGACGATGACGGCGCGCCGACAGTCTTCGACGACATCGCTCTCAAAGTACGCGCGGACGACATCTCCTGATCTGTCAAATCGCTCTCTTGATTTCTGCAATGCGTTCTGGGGAGCTCGTGATGAGGGTGTTGAAGTGCTGTTCGCCAGAATGCGCGGCGCAGCGCGCACTGTCGATGAACTCCGTGCATTTTGGAAGGAAAGGTATGGATCCAGTCTTCAGGAGCTGTATTGAATCTAACTGTTGCTAAAGGGCATCAATCGAGGAGGACTACGCAAAACGAATGGCAAAATTGGCCAAGCAGACGCTCGGTAAAGATGAAATAGGGTGCGGTCATATCGGCTATGACACGGCGCCCTTCTCTGACGATTTTTTCAGCGAATTGAGGAATTCGTTAGACAGTCTGCGCTTAGAGACAGACAGACAGGCGAGCTCGCACTCGACGCTTGCGCAGCAGCTCAGGACGGAGCTGGAGAACCCTGCAACCGCGTTTACAACTAAGCAAACGTCATTCAAACGTATCTACCAATCTGCGATCGAGAAGCAATTCAAAACGAAGCAGACACAAGAGTCATACGTGGCAAAGGCGCGAGAGAAGTATGAGTCGGACTGCATGCGCATCAACTCGTACACCGCCCAGTCGTCGCTCGTGCAGGGCAAGGACCTCGACAAGATTAATGCTAAACTTGACCGCGCGAAGCAGACAGTGACGGCGAACGAACGCGACTTTGCCAACTTCGCAAGAGCTCTCCAAGAGACCGTACAGAAGTGGGAGAAAGATTGGAAGTCCTTCAGCGATGGGTGCCAGGACCTGGAGGAGGAACGAATCGAATTCATGAAGGATAATGTTTGGGCATATGCGAATGCGGTCTCCACAGTCTGTGTATCAGACGACGAGGTGAGACATCAACACATATCTGATGCAATTCATGTTCTGACGTCCACGCTAGTCTTGCGAGAAAATAAGACTTGCACTCGAGCAGCTTGAACCGGAGAGGGATATGGAGAATTTCGTTCGAGACTATGGAACTGGAAACGAGGTCTCAGAGCCCCCACGATTCTTCAGCTACACGAACCCTGAATCAAGCTCAAGTTCTTCGTCACGTCAAGCAACCAAATACGCCCATTTCCCTCGTGCATCTCAGCGTCAATTCCCTCCGCCTCCTGCTCGTCCACCTCCCGAGGAGGAACCGTTGGATGCTGGCAACGCAGGCATCGGTGCGGGTGATCGTCCAACCTCGGTTTCGTACAGTCGTCCAGCTTCTGCCGCGGCGAACCACGATGTGCACACGACGGCGGCACCATCATCTGCATCTATCAGAACTTCCACAGTTGTCGACAACCCGTCACCCGTGAAGAGCGAGACACAAGGTATCCACAAGACGATGTTGCAGGTCGGCGAAAACGCGTACGAAGTGGAACCAGAAAAGGATCCTCAGCTTTCGCGTCCTGCAACCGCTACCTCACCTGCACCGTCAGGCTCAAAGGTAGGTGGTGGCGATGATCCGTTAGCAAAACAGATGGCCAATCTGCAAATGAGTGCCGCCGGTTCTGTGCGTCGGAGCAGCACCTCCGTCACTCGACCATCCGCCACCCCAGTACCTGCTCCTGCTGCGAGTACATCACCTCCTCCGAGGTCGGCGGCAGGCTTGCATTCTCCCAGCAATTCGCAACAAATAAACTTGCACAACTCTGCCGACATGATCGTCGGTGGCTATCCCACTTCCCCGTCCCGGTCTCATTCGCCCGCTAACCCTCAAGCACCCGCGGCCGTGTTCATGCAACCAAATAACCAAAAGCCGGCAGACAACACTTTACCTGTGGTGGACAACGTTTTGGCTTCTTATTCCCAGTCGTTCCCAGGCGAACGCAGATCTCTCAGCCGATCTAATAGTCCTGCAGCGGGCTTGACAGAGAACCGTAACAGTATCGTCGATCGTCCGAAGAGTCGTGAGGGACACGCTGGGATTGGCGCTCATGGAAGAACACCCAGCCCTCAACCTATTAGACCCACGAGCGTTGCTCAACAAAGACCCCCCTCGACTTCCAACGTTGTTCGGCCCACCTCATCGGCCTCAGTTGGCATTTCGCTCGATCCAACAGGTCGAGTTGCCCATGATGACCTCGCTTTGCGATACCAGGAGCAACAACAGCAACAGCAACAGCAGATGTACAATCAACAGCCGCAACAACCTCACTTCCCTCCTCAACGCAACCCAAGTGTTCAGATGCCTTCGAACATACCTCGCCAGCAGTCATATCAACCCCCAGCTGCACCGTACCAGGCACCTTCACCCCAAGCACCTTATTCGCATGCCCCTCCGGCTCAGGTCAACCCACCACCGATGCACCCGACAACATTGTACAATCCGCATACCTCGCAGCCTCCATACCAGCAACAACAGATGTACCAACAGCCACCCCCACCACCCCAAATGCAACAACCTGCGTACACACCGGCGCAACCCAATGGTGCGAATCGCATGTCTGTCCCAGGATACCAGCCGGTGAACAACATCAACGGAGGCCACCACGAACCGGACCCAGGCTATGGTAGCAATGGATTCCATCCACCTCCAAACAACGTTCGCAGGTCTCCATCTCCTGGACCTGGCGTGAACGGTTCGCCGACTGGCGCTTACACGGATGATGGAAAGCCGATCCTGTTCTATGGTGAGTTTGAATGAATCGTCCAATGTGATTCGATATTTATACCTCGTTTTCAGTGAAAGCTATGTATGATTACAAGGCGACCATCGACGAGGAGTTCGACTTCACAAACGGTGATGTCATCGCCGTAACGTCGACGCCTGAGGACGGTTGGTGGACCGGAATGCTCTTGGATGATACAAGGCGTGTCCCTGGTAGGACTGTATTCCCAAGTAACTTTGTTTGCCTCTTTTAGATTTCAAACTCCACATGCGCTCATTTTCTTCGTATTGAACATTCTGTCGCTCATCATCATCCTCTCCTTTGAAATTGCTGATCGTCCGCTCTTTGATGCCGTACCCACTTTGAAAAGATACCACAGGGTTTGTTTGGCCTGTTTTATAGCTCGGAGTTCTGCTTGTCTGTCATCTACGTGTCATCTGTCTTGCTTGCTTTGTCGTTTATAAACGTCAATGTATGTAAAAGAAATGTGATTGAATCCAAATTCGATCCAAGATTCATACGCTCCGGTATTGGCAGGATGGTTGTATTCATATCGTGACTTTGATCATCAACTACGCTACTGCAAGGAAAGTACACATGAATGTATCGAGGTCGAGAGTGACGCTGCTTTCGTGATTTGTATCCAGTCTTTCAAAGGACTGCGAGAGCGTCTTGACCGCCACGCAGCACTGCAGGAAGTGGTCGAAGGTCAGGACCGCACTTCCTCCCTCCTTATTTCGAGGCACGACGGCTTCGAACATGGAGCATATATCAGACCAGACGGAAAACAAGCAAAGACACAATTATAACAGACCGTATTTCTTCTGCAGCAAGGAAAGAGCCTTTGACTTTACGTGGAACCTGTTTCGAGTTTGAGTACATCCGATGATCCGAAGAATGAACTCACCCAAGGCGAAGCATGGCGTCGGCCAGCTCCTCGCCATCAATAGTACCCGACTTGTCCTTGTCGAAGTGGTTGAAGACAACCTGCCAATGCTCCACGTACCTCCAGAGGCCCGCAAACTGGAAATTTGTGAAGTTAAAGCGTCGTAAACGAGCTGTGATGTCGGGGGATTACCTCCTCGAACTCGATGTAACCAGAACGGTCGGTGTCCTACAAGTTTTGAGCGTATATTCAGCAATATTACACACTCAGGATTGAAACGCTCACGTAGATATTCATGAGCATTTTCACAGTAGCCGCGTCGAATGCTGAACGAGAAATCAGTCGTGGTTTATTGAAAAGCTGCATATATGCGCAAGACTTCACGCACGAGTCCAGTCTCCGTTCATCAGGGCGGCCCGCAGTTCCTCCACCGATATCTTACCAGACTCATCGGTATCGACAGAAGAGAACCAGTCTCGTAACCTATGCGTGTTACTACTTCAAGTACTTTGAGGAGGAGACGGAAACTCAACTGAGCATCCTTTTCCTCCTTGTTTTTGGCCTGGATGTATGCGTCACTATCGAAAAATGGTCAGTCGAGGAGGCTGGCAATTCACCTTCAATCTTTCAATCTGCGACATATTGAGAAAGAGATCTTCCTTGACTTTTACCTATGAATGTCGACATAATAATATTTGCGATAGCTTATAAGACTGTCGGGCCCTTCTTTGGTGGCAACTTGTGGCCAAAGTTCCGAGTCGTATTCAACATATTGGCAAGTGGCTGGTTTGATTGCGATGCATCCGCAAATACTTTCGAGCTCATAGCGGAACACACCGTACCTACGCCAAGTCATTCAGCCGACGCATCGATCTCCAAAATAGATGACGCACTCAAAATAGAATTACACAACGACACAGACGTACGGTAAGCTACACAAGAGTGAAACGACGGATAATAATTCAGGACTTCTTGGTTTCTTATGTATCTTCTTTCTTTTCTCTCCAATGTACATTCGCGAGGTGAGGTCCGACCAGCCTCAAGGCGCAGAGAGGACGGTCTGCATGAACGTATCGTAGCTCATCTGCACGTAACCGCTGCGCTGGGTGTCGAGCCGCTGGAAGGACTCAGTGAGGTTCTTGATCACGACGCACGCGCGTACGAAGCGGTCGAACGTCACGGCTGGCGGTGGCGCGCCCATCTGGTTTCGAACGGGTGCGCTTGCTATGACTACCCCAGCAGGGTAGACTACGATGAGAAAGGGGCACGCTAACATGAGTGAAGAAGCAACAAACCGTATTTCGCGAGAACGAGGTGCATCAAAGCTGGGCTGAGGTTGTATCTTATGAGGAAGCGTTAGTTGAAAGTATCAATTGATGTATAGCTGAGGGAACATACCCGAATTGCTTGAGCGCGGCCTCAAGTTCTACACCGTCAATTGACCCAGAGCGGTCACGGTCAAAGTGGCGGAAGACGCCTTGCCAATCTTTGATGTATTTCCATAAGCCGGTGAACTAGAAGTGTCATAGAGGTCAGTACACAATTTAAGTTTCGAAACAGATAGCATATATGCACCTCAGCAAACCCGATGGTTCCTGATCGGTCGGTATCCTTGAAGGGAATGTAAGTAAGATGTGATGCCTTGATTTCGGAAGTCACTCACAAAGATTGACATGAGCATCTTCACTGTATCTAAGTCAAAGGCTGCCGAGAGAGTCAATCGGGATGTTGTTCAATATCGAGGTGAAGACGACGCACGAGTCCAGTCTCCATTCACAAGCGCCGTTTGAAGTTCTTCAGCCGTGATAGCACCCGAACGGTCTGCATCTACGGATGAGAACCAATTCCAAAGCCTGATATACTTGGTTAGTGAAGATAAGATATGCTTTATAGCAATGTTACACACTGAGGATCAGCATTAGGAGGAGGGCCAGGAGGAGGCCTGTGAGTCGAGAATCCACCACCGCCTGGTGGTGCACCTGCTGGGGGAGGATAACCCCCAGCGCCTCCACCGTACGGGGGTGCTTGCTGACCGTATCCTCCTCCCTGTTGACCGTAGCCGCCTTGCTGTTGCTGACCATAACCCCCCTGTTGCCCGTATCCTCCCTGGCCATATCCTCCTCCTGCACCGTACTTCAAACGATAGTCAGAACGATCTCCTACACCTAAATTTCAGAAAACGACGCACGCCTGAGCCTCCGTACGACATTTCAGACGATTTCTGTATGCGATTTGCGGGGTTGTGGTGGTGGAATGAATGAATGAATCAGATAGTGGTCTCAGGTCACGGTGCTTCAGCGCTGAGTTCTTATGGCTCCGGCTTCACCCAGGGCCCAAAACAGCCCCATCGATAGCATCATAGCAAAACGAAATACGCCTTTTGGTCCATACGTCGCATTTGAAAGGCTGTTCGCTGTTTTGCGCAGCGGTCGTGTGCTTGAAAAGGCTTGGGCAGTGCATGGCTATCCCCAACCACATCACTGGCAGCGGACAGCGGTGGACGACGTCGAGGATCGCTCGAAAAGCCGCTCGATTTTGAAGATGTCGAGGAGAAGATCGTTTTTGACGCCAGCGATGGCGAGCAGAGGATGATGGATGTGCTTGACAGGCGAAAACCGAAGATTTTCGGCGAGTTTAATTACGCTTGCGATCCTCGAGGCGATACGCGAATCCGCAAGCACCATGCCGTTCTTGGATTTGATTTTCATTGAATTAAAAATTTTGGGTCAAGCTACAGCTTATATAGTTTTATGAGTACGAAAAACAACTACAGATCTAAGAGATGATTCTTCCAGTCTGACGAAGACAAAGTGGGTTTCACGATTTGCTCGACCGCAAAGCGTCGCTTCGCGATTCTCCCTTCAATCATGGACGCCCAGTTTCCTCCAAACGATGCTAACTCTCCGTCCTCGTCTTGTTCAGTTTTCGACGGCCATACGATATCTATCGAAAGTTCGATTTCTTTACGGAAGTCTAAAATCTCAGCCTGCAAGTCTTTGGCTTCAGCTCTGTGTTCGTCAGAGAAAACCATGAGATGAGGAATGAGTCGCTCGGCGTCCGCTAAAACATAGATAAGGCTTTTATTTTTGGTTAAAAGGCGACATAGCTCACATTCAAGTGTCTTAAATCTGGTGACGAGCTTCGTAATAGAAGTCAAGAGGTATTCTTCTTCGTCGACAGTTCCTTTCTTCCCGGAGCCAACTTTTCGTTCGAGCTTACGCTTCGAGCGAGATGATCGCCTATTAGAAGTGAGAAAAATGGTTCTGAGCTTTATTCAAGCATGAAACTTACTTGGAAGCTTTCGAAGCCATAGAAGGTGCGGCGGTGTACCTGGTGAAAGCGGTGGGTGCCATCGAAACATCTGTCATCACATCGACATTATGTAGATTTTCCTCTTCAACGCCATAAAATGCATCTGTCCCACATGAACCGGTAAGTGTCTCCAGATGAAGCCATCATGGGATTTCAACATACCTGGCTCTTTCACTTGTTTAACTCTCAATTCCTGAATACGTTGGACTTGTTTTCCGAGCTGAGTCTTCATCTCGTCGATATCCTCGGTAAATTGATGTCGCGACTCCAGCGCTGCAGGATGAAGAATATCCACTATCAATTCCGCTTCACGGTGTACGGATATCTGTACTATACATCAGCGATATGGCTTCTCTTGCAACTTCAATAAACTCACTATGCGTCGAGCCTCAGAAAACGAATTTCCGTGCGCGAGAGCTTGGACGCAGCCCCGAACATCTTTCCCATAGTCGATGAGTACCCTTGCTGCCTCGTCAAAGCGCTTCTTGGACGAGAGCTCATCTGAAAGATGGCCGGTGAGCGGCCTGTATGCGTAGCATATAATCACTTTTAAACTGACCTGCAACACGAAGAGCGATTTGCTCGATCTCATTTTCATCCACGCTGTCTTCCACAGCAAGCGTAAATAGCTCCCTCCACATGAGCGCTCTCTCGTACGCAACGATAGCTTTAGGATGCTTCCTTGCTTCGACGTAGACTACGAAGTAAAGACGATGAGATATAGCGTAAAAACGAAATATGCAGGCAACGTACCGATTGCCGCCTTATCGTACTCTCTGCGATCGAAAAGCCAGTCTCCGTACAGTTCAAGAAGTCGCTGGGGAAACATGACAAGCTAACTCTTGATGAAGTAAAAAAGTACATACCAGATACGACTCCGGGTCATTTCGCCAGATTGCCAAAGAGTCGAGATAGAGGTGATGCAATTCGATATATTTTAACGCTTCCTCCAAGTAATCGGAACCTGAGCTAGCGTGAGTTCTGGAAAGATCGTACTATGTGAAGATCTATTCACCTGCTAGACGGATGTTTCGAAGAGCGCTCTGATAGCGTTTGAGATGATCGTCGATCTTATATCGCTGATAATATTTGGGCAAAGCTCGGAGTTCGCGGAGGAAAGGTAAATATTCTCGCGGATCCTATAAAATGTTTAACGTGACTAAAAGCGCATATATGGGGGTGCTTATCACCTTCTGAGAGTGTTGTGCAATCAGCAACACGAGGGAGAAGTCGTACATCCCCAAAGCCGTGTCGAAAAGCTTGTCCGCGTCTACCAAGAATATGATATACTTGACAGCCTCTTCGACGAGATTAGAGTCTATGTCTGCCCAGCCGATGAATATTAGGATACACGCCTATAACTCAAGGTGCTATGGGACGAACCTCGTAATCTCAATAGGAGTTTCAACCCGGCTTCGTAATCCGCCGGTTTCTTGGAGACGTGCGCGGTGAGAATCGAGTTGACATATTTCGTCAAGTCCTTTGTTTCTAGTTGCGTTCGAATTGCATCGCATATTTCTGCGATCGTCGTAGGAGGCAAGGTAGATTGACTGAGTCATAAGTGAGTATTCATAGTTTAAGCTCTTGGTCAATACGAAACATTACCCAATATTTGTTAGGAAGAGGTTCAAGAAGTCGACATCCTCGATTTGTTCGACAAAGGATGCCACATTCCCCATGAAGGACGTCGGGTTATGCGCGAAAAGCACGTTGAGATCTATCCGATGTTTCCGGCATGCGATGAATGCCTTTCGATATTTCATCCTGGAAAACAAATGCAATCAAATTCGAGTAAAAATCCATTGAGGGCTAGATGTGTGCTTACACGTCGATATCTTGCCGGACCACCGCCAACACCAACGGCCTCGGGTTGATCGTTTCTAGGTTCCCCCTCGGCATTTGGAGGACGAGGCTCATCGCGCTCGAAACGGACGTCACAATGACAGAGCCTCGTTCAACTCGTCGTCTTTCCCATTGGCTGGCATTGTCGATGTCTTTATTAGACACGCTGGAGCCCTCACCTTTCAAGTCGTATAACAAGGCTTGTACGCTCTTCAGAGGCGCGAAGAACGCTTCGTGTGATACTACAGTGTAAATGACGAACTCGCCAGAGATCACGAACGACGTTGTGCCAGAGGCCAGTTTGTGCGCTGTCGTGGAAGAAGGCATCGCGGCGTAAAGGTTACCCGAGTCCGCGCGAGCGATGAAGAGGACGTCGTTGTCGTTCAGCTCCACGGCTTCGGTGGTAACAGAAAATTCGGGAAATTGGCAGAGTGGAGGCGAAATGTAGTCGTCATCGTCGTAAACTGACGGGATTTGTATCAGCGTATTGAGCTCGTAATTTTAAAAAAGTAACTTACCTTCAAAAATCTCACCGGAGATAGATTGCCAAAATATCCTATAGGACGAATAGAGGAGTCGACCTGATGCGCTAGGTAATCTGACTATTTTAGGAGGAGACGACTCGGATTGCGTCACATTGGCATGCAGAATATAGTCGCCCTCGCTATCGGAGGCGAGGACAGCGACGTGCAAAATATCGAGATCCTGCTTTTGACCAGTAAGTATGCACTGTCGAGCACGGCTGCCCTTCGACAGAGTATCCGTCAAAGAGATTTCGCAAATCTTCGAAGGGTCGACGGCTTTTCCCCTTCCAGGCTCAAGTCGCGTGCGTAGGTCGTAAAGTCGAACAAGGCCTTGTTGATGTAATACTGCGAGTGTGTCCCGAGAAGATGAAAATGAAACGTGAAGTGGAGTGCGAGCTTGTTGAGTATGATTGTTGTCTGTGGTCAGAGCAAGCTGACATGACGACATCGGAGGGGGTACGTTTTGCGTCCGGAACGGTGTCAGCAGGACGTTGGCTTCGACAGACAGTTATAATCACGCGAAGCATGAAGAGCGATAGGCTTACTTCCGTCGACAACTGCTACACAACCTGAATCGTTCGGAGGCGGGGCGCGGGATATGAATGTCTCCCAAGTAAACTGGTACTCGAAGATACGACCTAAGAAGAACATGTCAGTCACCGAGCCGAACTCAACATAACTACGAACTTGACGAAGTAAGAAGTAAAATCATGGGCTTCTCTGGGTGCCAAGAAGCACTTGAAAACCTAGGACAATCGGCATCGGCCACAATTTCTTGCTTTAAGTACCTAAATGCGCATATTGATATCAGAATATCTAGAGAGTTAGCAGACCAAAATACCAGTGGTAATTCCCAATCGTCCATAGTTGAACTAAATTCGTAAGAGAGTGAAAATCAGGTTGCAATAGATGCATTAAAAATCGCACTTATGTCTTCGTTGTCTCTTTCGATCCAGATAGCCAAGATGTTCGAGTCACAGTTCCAGAACAGGTCCTTCACTTTGTAGCCCCATCTTCGACTATTGCTGGTATTTTCAGCGGCCGCCTCTCGTAGTCCGAATTCCCCATGACGCAGGCCATTTCGCTCGAAGAAAATCAGATCGTGTCTCCCTGTCTTACCAGCTCCTCCACCTTCAAAGCCAAATCGCTGGGTACTTGCAATGAGATTCCCGCTCGGGCGCCAGGACAACACATGTTCGAGGCCTGCGATCGGCTCAGAGACGTTCTGGAGGACACCTTGTCGATCATATACACGAAGACTTCTCCTTTGACGCGGTCCAGAGTTAGAGACGAAGGAGACGACGACGTATGTGCCGTCTCCCCTCCACGAGATTCGGGGTTGGAGGTCGTCGTCTGGACTCAGTCCGATTTTGTCGAGTTGCACGGATCCTTCTTGAGCGGCGGCCTTTCCGAGCGAACCGTGGAATTGCGTTGTCTTTGAGCCCCAGCCAACGTTGACCTGCTGGTCTTCGACAAAAAGTTAAGATCATACGTCTACGAGATGACTGGCGATAGATACCTTCTCCCTCTTCTGTCGTCTCGAGCGCAGATTCCGAAATAGTATCAAAGGTGTTGGTCATCAGGAGAATCCGGTTTTCACCTATTTCAATATGTTAGGCTGTTTGACCGTGATTTCGTATTCCTAATATGATTTACCAGTGATAAGCGCGACGAGCGACTCGTCTGGATTCCATGTTGCGGCTTTGATGCCAGCTTCTATGGAGCCAACAATGTCGAACTACCAAATTCAATCTGTATGCGCTATACATCGAAGTGAAGACTCGCGCATTTCCTTACCTCATACGTCGAGTCCTCTTCAACCGAAATTGAACCGATATCTCCAGATGAGGTGATTAGTGCCAGAGATTGATTTTCTCCTAGAAATCTGAAGGAGATTATCTGGGATGAATCCTTTTCGGAGTTGGCCGCAATAGGGAAAGTTGCTATAGGCGTTGGCTAGATGATACTTGAGCTATCGCATTATCGTAGAACCGAATTGTCAGGATTTACCTCGTCTGCAGAGTTTCGATCGACTTTGAGGATATCGATGTCACAAGAAGAGTCACTGACAACTTCAGAGCACAAATAAACGGTTTCATGTTCGGCGTCGACACTTTGTTGTGTAATATTCGAGTTTTTAAGATTGTGGAGACTCGTAGATAAGAGCGCTAAGCTTCGCATCGCTTTTGTCGGACTTCGAAGGTTTCGAGCAGCGAACTATCCAATTCTTCGGGTTACGGGCAAACTTGAATTTGTCGATCAAGATTTTCGAGAAATCTGATAAGGATCGCGCTTCACTTGCAAGAGAGCATCGAGAGGACCCTCGAGATGTAGCGCGGCAAATTTTGTGAAGTAGGAATTAGATCTCGAGGACTACGGGGAGCTGAAGATGGATGAACAGAACGAAGATATTTTTTCGAGTCAAATTCTGCAACCGCCAATCCGGTGCCTCTTACGGAAATATGTTCCCATTACCAAAGAAAGACGCGACGCGCGTTCCGAAGAAAGCGTTGCGCAAGCTGTTCAAGTTCGTAACCCTTCCACGACGGCGAAACTGGCTTTTTGAAGGTGTTAAAGACGTTTGATCTGCCATTAGAAATCTCAATTCCCTCCCGAATCCTCAAAATATGTCGGAAGAAGTGATCCTCCCAATTCCAAACCTCGACGTTCCTCAATACCACTTCACATTGACGCAAGCTACCTTGCAATCCGCTCATCCCGATGCTTTGAAGTCATTACTCGAAAGCATAGACAAGGATGGTGAGTGTAATTTGTCAACATGATGACCTTGCACTGACCGTTCACTTTTAGACATGGCTCCGTACTTACGAGCCTTATACGCTGCATCCAATCCGCCAGCAACCCCCGCTTCCCCCATTTCGCCATCTTCTTCTCGACCTTCCTTGGCCATTGCTATACCCGAAGACAAAGGGCTATTAGAGAAGTTAGAAAAGCGCAACGAAGAGGAGTTGAAGAAACTGGACGAGAGACTGGCGGAGGCGGAGAAGACGGAGGGAGAGTCGGAGATCGCTGACGCGTTGAAGGCCCGGGCCACGTACTTGACGAGAATTGGCGACAAGGTGTGTAATTGAGTCGTTTTTCATCTGTTCCTGCACCAAACGATGTATAGGAACGCGCTATCGCAGCCCAAGAGCTTGCCTTCGAAAAGACTGCTGGCGTTGGGTCGAAGATCGACATCTCGTTGACACTAATTCGACTGGGATTCTTCTTTGGCGACCATGCACTCATCACGAGCAATATCACAAGAGCAGAAGGGTGCGTGTTCTTCGTTGGAGTACGTTGGAATGATGAAACTCATGTCTGCCAGGCTCATCGAGAAGGGTGGTGACTGGGACCGTAGAAATCGGTTGAAGGTTTACCAAGGCCTCCATTCTCTATCCATCCGACAATTCAAGCGAGCATGCGATCTATTCGTCGACGCACTCTCAACGTTCACCGCGACGGAGCTGCTAAGCTACAATGATTTCGTCTCCTTAACAATGATTGCCGGTGCCCTCACCTTGAAGAGACCAGATCTGAAGAAGAAGGTGCGCAATAAGTTACTGCGTTGGAGTCTATAAGACTAACGGGACTTCAGATCATCATGGCACCTGAAGTCATTTCTGTCATCAACGAACTCCCAATTCTTTCCGAACTGGTTCATTCACTCTACGATTGCCACTACAATAAACTATTCATCGCACTAGGTCAGCCATAACTTATGATAAAGATCACGGAATACTAACGTGCATAAATCAGCGAAATTGGAGACGTCGTACTTATTCCCTTCGCGAATTCTCAACGCTCACGCGCGCTACTATGTGCGAGAAATGCGCATTCTTGCATACGCGCAGCTTTTGGAGAGTTATCGCTCGTTGACGTTAGAAAGCATGAGCACAGCGTTCGGTGTCAGCATCGAGTTCATCGACACGTACGTCGCTCTTCGTCCTCAAATTATCAATATCTAATGATATTCGCAGTGAGCTCTCTCGGTTCATCTCTCAAGGCCGCTTAAACTGCACGATAGACAAAGTGCATGGCATCGTCGAGACAAATCGACCGTCGGCGAAGAACGCGCAATATGACACTGTCATCCGGCAGGGAGACATCTTGCTCAACTCTGTGCAAAAATTGAGCAAGGTGCTGTATTAGATAGACACACCATGTGGTTAACAACGACTTTCTCCCCACCTAATGTACATTTCTTAGTCACTTCGAGTCAACGTCGGTGTTTATGATGGTATGAATGACTCGAGTCTTCGAGAAACGAGACGTCGAGAAAGAGAGCACAGGATGAAGCCGCCGTCGCCTGACTAAGCGGTAATTGATCGGATAAATACAGGTTGTCCGCATTGCAAGTTGTCCTCCAACCACTGCGAACGCCTCGAAACCTTTCTGAAGACTCGTCGCTCTTTTACAAACAGCTGGTGAATGCCCGAGCACTTCAAAGACTCTGCTGCTGCTTCGCCAGACAATCCAACTTTGCTCGGCGCCTCTTCGTCTTCGAACGTAGCCACACCGAATGCTGGTGATACAGTAACCCAGAAGAAACGACGGCCTCGGCACAGGCCTAGGAAGGACAACCAGCAAGTCGCTGGTTCGTCTGGAGATGTGCCGGAAACGGGGGATGTGGTAGAAGGCGCGGCGGGTGGGCAAGGCCAGGGTGATGGACAGTCGCAACGGCCCAAGTCGAGGCAGCGCAATCGACCCAACAAGCGCGAGAGAGCCGCTGCGAGAGAGAGGGCAACGGCTGGTCAGGAGCAACAAGCTGAACTGCCCACCCTACCTTCAGTGGAATCTCCGTCGCAATTAGGAGATCAACATACTCAGGTCGGGAGGCAAGATGACGCCCATGGACCTACCGTTGGACCCTCTCGTGGCGGAGGGCGACGAAGGCAAATCAATGCGAAGCTGACAGACGTTGATTCTCCTTCCTCTAACACGACTCGAGGAGAAACCCGACAGCGAATTTCGAGACCTGCTCCGCCGAAGGAGGATACGCTGACGAACAGGCTCATACATTCGTTGAAGGTGCCTCCGTATGCCGACTGTCCAATTTGCTTCAACGCAATCTTCCCCGGTCAACCCATTTGGTGTTGTTCTCCGTCTTCTGAGGGTGCAGGTAAGTTATCGGACATTCCGCAATCATCATGGATGCTTAGTGTCAATTTATTCGTGACAGACTCGGATTCCGCCTCGGATTCTCAGTGTTGTTACACTCCATTCCATCTGAAATGCATCAAACAATGGGCGACGAAATCTGTCAAGGATCTCGCAGAGGCATACCGAGCGCGAGGAGAAGTAGATAAAACTTGCGAGTGGCGCTGCCCAGGTTGTCAAAGGAAACGAGTAGAGGTGCCTCGTTCGTACAGGTACGGAGATGTGCTATCTGGATTCAAAGTGTATTCTTATAGTGTCGTATTTCAGATGTTTCTGTGGTTCGACGACGGATCCCTCTCCTTCGCATATATCCACACCTCACAGCTGTGGAAATCCGTGTTCTCGAACTCGGGCTTGCGATCATCCTTGTCCACTTTCCTGTCATCCCGGGCCCTGTCCACCTTGTCAAGTCATGAGGTATCTCGACTGTCACTGTGGACGAGAGAAGAAGGCATTCCGATGCATGGATGTTTCAAGCCTTTTGTCACGCTTCGAAGCGTCGTCGTTGGACCGGTCAACTCTGGATCTTTCCTGCGGTCAGATTTGCAGGAAGCCTCTGTCTTGCGGTAACCATTATTGCGAGTCTATCTGCCATGACGGCGCTTGCGGTGACTGTTCCATTGTGGAATTGAATAAATGCTACTGTGGCAAGTCGGAGAGGACGCTCAAGTGCGGAGAGGGTAGTCCAAAAGAATGCGGGATTCGAGGTGAAGACGGCTCAGTCGACCATTGGACAGGCGCATATGTTTGTGACAAAACTTGTGCGCGGTAAGTATCCGACTTCGTTCGTTTTGTTTCTTTGTGTCTGATATACTCTGGATTACTAGTCTGTTTGATTGTGGGATTCACCGCTGCCAGAAGCCTTGTCATGCACCTTCTATGGACCCTGCTCGATGCCCTCGTTCGCCTTCATTGATTACACACTGTCCTTGCGGGAAGCAGCTTTTAATCGAACTGGAAGGTGGCATCCGAGAAAACTGTTCTGCACCAATCGCAACCTGTGGAAATCTATGCATGAAGAAGTTGGACGGATGTGATCATGTTTGTGCAGTCCCATGTGAGTAAACGTCGCTTATTCTTTGTTCCACCGTCTAAACTGACTATCTCATCGCAAGGTCACAATGGACCATGCCCTCCTTGCAGGATTTCCGTCGTGATGCCCTGCCGTTGCGGTTCAATCACTCGAGCTATGCCTTGCCATGAAGTTTCATCTTCGCACATTCCGATCGACATCCTCTGCGAGAAACCTTGTCCGGCTCTCCGGAATTGCGGTCGACATCAGTGTAATCGAATCTGCTGCCCTCTTGCATCAGTCGTCATCGCACAGAAGGGTAAAGGGAAGAAGCGTGCGCAGGGCCAACCTCAAGACACCGACATCCTTGCTGGCGACGAGGCGAAGTGGCATGAATGCGATCTCGTATGTGGAAAGTGGCTAGGTTGCGGCAACCACAAATGCGAAGAGCGTGATCATAGGGGTGCTTGCCGTCCATGCTTGCGATCGTCATTCGAAGAGATGATCTGCTACTGTGGACGTACTGTTTTGGAGCCTCCAGTGCCTTGTGGAACTCGAATTAGCTGCACATTCCCTTGTACCCGACCACCCCCGCCTTGCGGACATCCAAGGTCACCACACTCTTGCCACGAAGATCCTACACCCTGCCCTCCTTGTCCGTTCCTTACGTCGAAACCTTGCGCGTGTGGTAAGAGTTCAGTTAGCAATGTTCGGTGCTCTCAGGAGAAGGTTTCTTGCGGAACAAAATGCGACAAGTGAGTTGATTGGTGAATGCTTTGATCCTTGCTTATGGTGCCTCTTTCGTCAGGATGCTTTCTTGTGGATTCCATCGCTGTGAGCGCCTGTGTCACGGCGATGAGTGTGGAGCGTGCACATTCGCCTGCGGAAAACCTCGCAAGCTTTGGTGAGTTCCCTATTTCGAGGTTCTCGTTGGTTATTAAGACACTGATGCATCTCCTGTCAAGTCTACCCATGCATCACGGTTGTACCGCGCAATGCCATGCTCCAGCAGCGTGCTCTGAAGACGAACCGTGCTCGGCATCGATCACCCTATACTGCCCCTGCGGTCGTATCAAGCGACCATCGGTGTGCGGACGGTCAACCTCAAATCCAGGAGGACGAGAAGCATCTCAGCAGGTGAAGTGCACCAACGAATGCGCGGTAGCGAAGCGCAATGCAAAACTCGCCGACGCACTTGGGATTTCGTCGGACAGGGCGCGCGACGGGCCCCAGGTCACGTATCCGGATACGTTGGCAACGTTTGCGCGAGCAGACCCACGGTTCTGTTTAGTCGTTGAAAAGACGTTTGCGGAGTATGCGCCTTTCTTTACATTCATCCATTAGATAACGTACTGACAAGACATACAGCTTTATCTCGTCGGACAAAAGAGCGCAACTTCTTCCACACATGACTGAGTCTCGACGTCGTTTCGTGAACGAGGTAAATAAAGCTTTTAGATTTCTACCGTCCATAGAATCTAATGTTCTGACCTTTTCTCGTAGTTGGCTCACGTCTATCGCTTCGATACGCAGATGGTCGACCAGGAACCCAATCGAAGCGTACAGATAATTCGAAGAGTCGACACCAGGATTCCCAAACCGTTGCTTTCTGCGACCGTCAGTCCGAACAACGCGACCTCCAGCAAACTCATGACGGCAGCTCCGAGCTCGGCGAGGGTGCAAACTTCGGCACCGCCAGCTTCGTCTGGCCGTGGTTGGACGTTCGTAGTGGCTTCGGCGGGAGCCCAGGCTGCGAGGTCTTCGGCTTGGGGCAGTCCGAGTGGTTCTGGGAGCCAGACTCCCATTCGGACGCCGCCCCCGACGGCTGCTGCGAATCCTGCGAATGCTAATCCTACCCGCCTCGTCCTTTCGAGGAAAGCGACTCCGGCTCAGGTGGAAGAGGGGGTACCCGACGATTGGGAGAATGAATAGAGTGTTGAGGTATAGAATGTACAAAAGTTGTACTATGTGTATGGTTTGTAGTAGATTGCACGAATTCGTTGACGTTTCTTGCTGTAGAAGAGAATGTATCAGAGTTCGCCTTCTGGTCTTGCAACATGATTTCATGACGAGCTTTGAAGAAGACTGACAAGAAAACGGTGAGTTATCGCTGACTGCCTTACTTGCCTGCTCCCCCTTCCCGCCTCTCTGATTCAGCTGCCAACGATTTAGCGGTAACCTCGCCCCAAATTGTGTTCCCCGCCTTCAAGCTGTCGAATCCATTTCCGATATCGAAGATTATTCCTGAGTTTGCCTGCCATCGGCGATAGCACTTATGCCACCTGATTTAGATACGAGTTCGAATTCCGCACCTTCATTAGACTCAACACGAACCTTCATAATGAAAATCGTCGATCTCTCCCATCCGATCGAACCTGCCATGCAGATCTACCCTGGCGATCCTGTCTTCTCGTGCTGCCCTGCCGCGACGTTGGAAAAACACGGCTTCAACGTGACATCATTCTCAATGGGCTCGCACACAGGCACGCACCTCGATGCGCCGTTCCACTTCTTCGATGACGGGAAGAAGGTGGATGCGCTGTCTCTGGGCGACCTCGTCGGACCTGTCGTCGTTCTCCGAGCAGACCGTGCCCCTGCCAGTGCGGGAGGCCTTGGTCCACGACCACGACAGCTGCTCACCTGGGATGACCTCGTCCGGCACAGCGATCCTGAGTCTTTCCAGAAACTGGAGAAGGGTGGGGCTAGAATCGTCTTCATACGGACGGGATGGGCTGCACATTGGAAAACACCGCGATATCTCGAGCATCCGTTCTTGGAGAGGCGGGTCGCGGAGGAGTTGTTGAGAAGGGGAGTGCGTGTGGTGGGCGTCGATACGCTTAGTCCTGACGAAACGCCGCAGGAGGGAGAGGAAGGCGAAGGGGGATTTGGCGTTCACGAAGTGCTTTTAAGGGAAGGGGCAGTGATAGTGGAGAATTTGAATTTACAGGGGCTGGAGGAGCTACCAGAAGGCGCCCTAATTGCTAGCCTCCTTCCTTTGAAAATCGAAGGATGCGATGGTTCGCCGATTCGTGCTGTGGCATGGTCTGTGCAGGTGTAAATACAACCAGATCTGCAACCTTCAAACGAAGTGGATCACTCACCAGATTTACCTACATTATCGTAACGAATTTCAAATTGTCCAGAACTTGTTCGAAATGTGAGTTTTTTTTGTACGGGCGGCGCGTATTGTCAAAGAAGAGACTGAAGTTAAAATTGAATCTCTGACCTTCGCGCAAAGCAGACTTCGAGAACGTTGAGAGGAAACCTGTCAAAACCTAAAGCTACTAAAGAACAGAAGACAGAAAACGTCAAAGCAGAGAAGACGCAGTTTCGAGGGAAGCCGGGTTTAGCCGTGAAACCGGTGGCTCGGGCCGGGTTCTAAATCGTGGAAAACAGTTTCCGCAAGGGAGCGCGTCGTGCTCATCGCGTCGCCGCTGCCGTCGTCGTCGTCTCCAAACGTCTCGCAAAATCCAGTCGACAACCAATGATTCATGTCCATTATAAAGTACAGATTTGCAAGACAAGTATTCTAATGATTAGGCAAGAAAAAAGCCGGTGAGTTCGACTTTGCGAGCTGTATTATATTGTACACCACAGATGAAACCAACAAAAACTGAACGGTGAGTTCGACACGCCATCATCATCTACTGCTTCATGACAGGATCGTCTTTACTCTGTCTAGGTCGCTTGGTAGACCTTCCACCATCGCGCGAACCTCTGGAAGTGGATGCAGACTGTTGAGGCGCATTGGAGCACTCGCCTGTCTCCTGAACCGGCGAAACTTCGTCTCTTGAACGCTTTTTGCTCTTCTCTACCGGCTCGAAATGGCGTGATAAAGGAGTTTTGTCGTCGTCGGCTTTCCCAGTGGTCTGCGGGAAGTCCTTGGGATCGTATGCGACATTAGAAATGATTTTAGGGGGTATATGACGCTTTTCAGCGGATTTCTTGCCCTTCCCGACGCAGCGCTCGCGGTTTTTGCCATTTCTGCACTTCCCCTTCGACCCTTCGATAGGATTCAGCGTCGCGTAGTGGTCGGGGTAGAGTTCCATGCAAAGAGCGCCCCTTCACGAAAGTCAGTTATAATCAATTCGGCGCAAAGACCAATGAACTCACCTTTTCGGCAGCGTCGTCCAATCCGGATCTGTGGTGCCATAACCAAGCTCGTATCGAAGTTCCTGAAGCTGATTCTGCATCTCGTCGATGACGGCGACCATGCGTATCTGGTTTTGCTGCAAGGTGCGCTTGTCTTCCTCAGATCGCATGAGTGCCCATTGAAGCTCGTCCATTTCGCGATACAGGGCTTCCTTCAACGACTCTGTTCGCTCACAAACCATCTCCTCGATTCTGCTCTCGAAAAACTCGCGATGTGCGGACTCCTGTGCCTGTACCTCTGCAATTCGCTCCTCAAACTTCTTCGTCAGCCTTTCTTCGACCGCTTCTGCGAAACCCGAAGACCGGCGTGATGAACTCGTTGACGCCTTTCTTGATGTTGACTTCTTCGCATGTTTCGTGGATGCGTCATCTGGTCTCTTCGGAGCGTCCCTTTCTAGATTTGACGTCAGTATAAGGTGGTCTAGGAGCTGGTATATGTGTACTAACCATTTAATTCGATGTCCAGTGCGTTTTGACGAGGACGATCTACGGGGTTGATCGGTCGGTGAATGCTCTATGTATGTAAGAACTCGAGGACGTACGTATACTCTTTGTCTCTTTGTCCGTTTGCTCATTGTGCCCCTCACGTTTAGGTGGCAACCGAATGAGAAAGCTTGATTGTGAACCTTCGTCCATCGGCGTGTGCGAGCTCGATCCGTCGTAGTTCGGAGCGAGGACCGTTTGGAGAGGGGCTAAGGCGGGTGGCTCAACGCTCTCCAACTTTGCCTTTGACATCTTTTGGCTACAGGTAACGAATGGGAGGTGTCGGTCAGAATGCGCAATGCTATCGGGGCACAGCTGCAAAGAGAACCGCGAACCGTACCTTTTGCCAAGATTGGTGAGGAGATCCTTCACTTTGTTGAAGTTGCGTGTCCGAGTGTCTTCGGATTGGGCAGCGCGATAGTCAAGCATCTGTTTCTTTCATGAATGTCAGTTGTTTGTTACTTTCTCTTTGTCATCGTCATAATGAACGAGGCTCACTGTATCCATTTCGATGTTAAGCTCCAGGCTTTCAAGTTCGTTGTGTTCTCGTCGGTGAAGATGGCTTGGTCGACAGAGGTGGTGATGGTAAGAGAAAGAAAGGCGGCGAGCGTGACGAGTCTGAAGTGGCTCGCGTTTAACCAGCGACAACGACAAGAGCCTCGCGGGCCTTTGACGAAGCTAACAATTGGGCTGCTATTTGCCTTTTTCGATCGTACGCGCTCTCGCTGATTGGCTCCCCTCAGTGGTGGCTGTACACTTAGGCGGTTGCCGACTGCCTTTGTGTGTCCAGCTCCCTCACGACCCGAAACCTTTCACGAGCGAGCTGAACTGCTTTCGAGGGCCCTCCATCATCGACATCAAGGTCAGTGCACTCGCAAGGCCTTCGAGCGAACCTACGCTGACAGCTGGCTGAATCAGTCTGAGTCTTGCGTGTGCCTTCGGCGACTGTCACAAGTTTCGGTGCACCGTACACCTGGGCGAGGACACCCGGATCTGGAATTCAAGGCCACCCCTTTGTTCGTGCGATACCAATCTGTACGGGCTCCCTTTGTCCTTGTTTACCTGGACCCTTCTTGCCTGTGCGCCTGCACTCAGCGCGAATCGGGCAATTCGCTAGCCACAAACCTTTCTCTTTCTCTTACCACTACCACCATCTCGTCCTCCCTCCTACAATCCAACCCGCCGCCGCTCGTACTCTCTTATATACCATGGCGCCTCGCAACTGGACCCCGCATACAAAGCGAGTAAAGGGTGGCTCGCATGGATATAACCCGTATGCTGTAAGTATATGCACTGCTCAACTTCTTTCGTGCTTCCTGTTCTGACGGCCACTGGGATTTCGATTAGCGTCCGTCGTGCAGCAATGAGAGGCCCAAGCCCCCTCCACTCGACCTCATCCCCATCGTGGGCATGGTGCTTCCGGACAAGCCGATGGCGAAGAAGAAGGTTCGCTTTCATCAGAGAGGGCCACGGATTGAACCAGACGATGCTGGCATTGTGTTCCCGGCACCAGCGAAAGGTAATGACCAGTGACAGACTGTATAATGCGGACAAGTTGCTGACGGACACCGACAGAGCCAACTACTCCCCCTGCTCACTTCGTTGCACACGAAGGTCAGTCGTTTCATTTCATTGTCAGGTCGGCCGTAAGTTTTGACTTCACCACAGATGCACGCACTCCAGTCATCGGAGGCCTCGGTATGGAACGATTTTCGGGTGTTAGTTTCACGCCGGGTGTCCTCGGTGAGTTAAGGATAGACGACTGATTAAATCAATGACTGACATTAATACTCTAGGCCAGTACTCGTATGAACAACTGGTCGATAGGGTCAAAGGACTCGAATCGATGCTTAAAGATGGTGACGAAACCATCGCCATGCTTAGAGAACAACTCCGCAGCGCGGAGAAAGATAACAAGTCCTTGAAGCGCCAACTTGAGAAGTCGCGCCGCAGCGGACCTCGCGATGACGAGTTTTCGCGACTCCTCACTGGTGGCTCAAAAAAGGCTTCCCGGAGAGTGACGATTGGTGCACCAGAAGTTATTGATGAAGATATGATGATGTCTGATTCGTTTTCGACGCCGTCTAGCTTGTATGTTCTTTGCTTGGATATGTTGTTCGCCGCTAATCGCGTTTTAGTAGTGACCGTGATGGTCCATCCATGGAGCGAGCGGGCTCCTCATCCTCCGTCCTCGTCTTCCCATCGAGCTCACCCTCGAGTGACATCTCGGACGTCGTAACGCCCAATGATAGCCCCTACGGAGTCAACCGGGTTATCGACGAGAACTACGACGAGGGACTCGAAGAATATATCAGTGCGTCGGAGCGCAACCAGCACCAGCACATTGTTCGCAACGTTTTGAACATCCAGATGTCCATGAACCCGGACCAGATGCTCGATCGCATCGCGGAGTCGATGCCACGCGTTTGGAATATCAAGGACAAGGATGAGGAAGAAAGGAAGAGGCGAATCTCGCTCACCCTGCGCGGCCCACCAATGCCTACGCTCCGCCCCCAATCGAATTGATTGAATAACTCGTGCTCGAACGCTTTTCTTTTACAATCTATCGCGGGACTTTCTTTCTAATTTTTCTTTCTCTCTTTCTTTTCTCGTCGTGACACATCTTCCATCTATCTTCTTCCCGTTTCTTCTCTACAAACTCGTCTTCTCATATCATCGCACATATTCGTTGCATCTACACCGCATATATATCGTATTTTAAAGTATGGGGTGTCCAAGCGCTGGAGCCTCCTCGTCTCATCTCGCATTTCTTCTTCTGTTTTCTTTTTCTCTTCTTATAATTCAGACGCTTCGAAGGCGCTGATACTCTCTACTCTCTCATATCTCTGTTTGCGTATATATCTGTAAAATTTGTTTCAGTGCTCTGTCGTCTTCTGTAACAATGTAACAAAATGTTGTCCATGCGCATGTGTGTGTGTAAACCGGCGTCATTTTCGAAGAAGCATTGATCGGCGTGGGATTGAACCCTGAGCAGTCCTGAGTTCAGGGCCGGACGACTTTAGGGTAGGTCGCCGATCCCTGCCTGCGTTTCTTCAAGTTTTCCTTCGAGCGACGATGCTCCGTATCTTTCGTCCAAAGCTCAGAGTTTCTTCGCGATCCCATCTACAAGTGTGTCGACACGAATGCGGGGACTTTGCGTCTAGTTTAAAGTGAGTAAATTCCACCTTCATATGTCTCGTTTTTACTCACAGACCGCCTGACTTTGTGGAGATTCGCCGCGCGTTTTTCAACCTCGAGTTCGAAGGAGGATTCTTCAAATCAGAATGATGACCAACTTCCTTTGAGTGGAGTTCGCGTCCTCGAGCTCGGACAACTCATTGCAGGTCCTTTTGCTGGACAGCTCTTAGGGTAACTGTCATCAGCTATGCCCCTCGAACAATCGATTTATTCGCATCTTTGAGTGTAGTCATTTTGGAGCGGAAATTATCAAAGTAGAGCCTCCAAATACTGGTGATCCGATTCGAGTCTGGAGGGAACTTGACATAGATGGTGTTAGTCCGTGGTTCCGAAGCATGGCGCGAAATAAGAAGAGCGTCGTAATCGACCTCAGAAAGGAAGAGGGAAGACGGTCAGCAATTGGATATCTGCAACATATTTCTCCCTCTTCGATTCGTACTGACGGTTCACATTCCCACAGTGTAGTGAGGCAATTAGCAGAACGCTCTGATGTATTACTAGAGAACTTCAAGCCTGGGAGTAAGTCAGCTGGATGCAAAGCTTTCATCTTCAGGCTAACTCTGTCACTCGAAGCTCTTGAGAAATGGGGGCTCGGGCCAGAAGACTTACACAAGACGAATCCTGACCTCATATTCACTCGCGTCAGTGGGTATGGGCAAACAGGACCTTGGGCTTCTAGAGGAGGATACGCGTCTGTTTGCGAAGCGGAGTCGGGTTTCCGTTACATTAATGGTTATCCTGACCCAGAGACGGGAATGCTCGCGGGAGCACCTGTGCGCCCGAATATCAGCCTTGGTGATTCTGTCTCTGGATTGCATGCAGCTTTCGGGACGGTACGTTTTTGACGATTTATTAAAAGCCATTGTAGTAATCTCTCAAAGGTACTCGCTTTGCTCGCACGAAATAAAAGAAAGGCAGCCGGTTCAAGGGGTGGACAAACGGTTGACGTAAGTATAATGGAAAGGTCAGCTCATTGGCATATTATAGTGTCATTTTCTTCGTCTTAAGGTATTGATTGCAGCATGTTGAATCTCATGGAAGGGATCGTCCCAGAATACTCACGCAAAGGAGTAATTCGAGGACCTTCCGGGTCCTCGGTGACTGGAATCGTCCCAACGAACGCGTATCCCACAGCCGAGTCCTCCTCATACGTGATCATAGGAGCGAACGGAGATTCGATCTACGAACGACTCATGAACGCGATCGGTCGAACCGACCTCATCGGGCCCGCATATGCTCATAATCAAGAGCGTGTCCTCCGGCAGGCGGAAATCGAAGATGCAATTTCTGCGTGGACCAGGCTGCGCACCCCTGAAGAAGTCTGCAAAGTAATGGACGAAGCAAGAGTCCCCGTAGGCCGGATAATGAATGTTAAGGATATCATGAGTAACGAACACGTCCGAGCTCGGGGGATGATTGAGCACATTCACGTTCCGTCGCACAAAGAACTATCCGACGGAGAACGCGCGGGGGGATGGGATCTCGAGGTCTCTAGGGTCGTCCCAAGACTTGAAGACGCAATGCCAACTCGATGGGCTGGTCCGGATTTAGGTCAACAAACTAGTGAAGTCCTCTCTGAAGTCTTGAATTATTCGAGCGAAAAGCTAGATGAACTCAGATCCAAAGGAATAATCAATTAACAAGTCGACAATCAATGTGCGCGTTGAAGCGATTACATGTACTTTGCGAAGGCGTCCAATAATCGTCCCCATCTACCACCGTTGTGAGCCCGTATATGCTTATCAAACTCTTGGTCTCCTAGACTAAGTTTTAGGTAGATTAAGTTCGCCGCGATGCTCAAGTCGGTGAATGTGATGTTTTGCCCCGCGAAATAGGGTGCTTGAGGGTCACCGTTCTCTGCAATGAAAGACTCCATGAGATCCAACGCACTCTTCGCCGTCTCCCAACCCTTCTCTCGCCCTGACTCTTCCATTCTCTGCGCCTTTTCATAGGATTCACGATGCCGCACGAGATACGCAGCACAAGTGCGATCCGTTTGCAGCGCGGCGGCCCCCGCCACCGACAACGGGCGGAGGTGTATCATCACGGCTTCACGGAAGAAATAATAAGCAAGAGCCTGGAATGACTTCGTTCCGGGAGGGTAAAGCGCTCTCTGTGGATCTATCTCTGGGTACGTATCCTCCAAATAATCTACGATCCTCTTAGAGTCGACGAGTTTGACGGGTGCATCCGGATTGGTGGCATCTATGAGAGCGGGAAGTGTGTAATGCGGTGTACCGTCCGCGAAGAAGTCGAGGTTCGGAATGCATTCCGCGATGCAGGTCTTCGCAATTTCAGGACCGTCGACCCACACGGTCGTGAAGGGCAGGTTTTTGTAGTTCAGTGCCAACCTAAAATGTCGCCATCATGAGCCATAACTCCAGGAAATGAGCAAGAGGAAATGAGATGCACCGAACCCTCCAAACGTTAGGAGACGTTGGATAGTCAGGATTCTGAAGACGCGTTTTGAATTGGAAAAAGATGAGTTTAGGAGAGCTCATTTTACTCGAGACGTGAAGCTTAGGTTGTCAGCTCGGAGGCGACAGTATTTCAAGACGTCCCTACGTGCCTTTCCTTTATACCACTGTCTTCAGAAACAACGATTTCGATGTCGTCTCACTTTCGAGTACTTTGGCTTCGTGGTCGGCACGCGATGAATTCTTCTCACCCGCTACGCCCCGTGAGCGATCGAGCTCGGCCACGAGCCCGAGGCGAAGTTTTGAGCGCAAAGTACCATTGGCTCGAGTACGGAACGTTGCATTATTTGTGAAAGACCTTACAAAGACTCCCGCAGGAATTCCGGGTTATATAAAGGACGGAGTTCCTTCACCAGACTGTATCAGCCAGGAGGTCCGCAACACCCTGTCCCCATATCGTTTGCGCCGCACCTAAGGAATCAGAAGGTTAGTGCAAATTGAAGCGTTTGAAGATCATTGGGACATACTGGACGAGTGGTAGTTATTTCTAGTATTTAGTCGTTCAGCAATGAAGGTTATTTTGAATTACAAGAAGAATACATACCCCCAGAAATCTCCAGTGTTACCGTACGACGTGTTGTCAATGAAGCCATATGTGGTCGGGTCATTCAAGACCTTTGTAAATGCGGCGTTCGAATCCCAGAGCCATGTTGTCACCTTTTAGCAATTAACGTCAGCACAAGTGAAACGAGAAGAATGTAATCGATATTGCACATACATCCGTGTTGTTCACGCCGAATTGGGTGACTCTTGAGGCAAGCCTTGTGTTGAAGTCGGCAATGACGCTCGCTTCCGAGGCTTGGGCCGCTGCACCTTGCGAGACCATCTGAGTTCGTTCAGTTGAAATGTCGATTTAAAATATCATGATTGTATCCTTACGAGTGGGGACCTGTCAATGGGCGGGACGTTGATAAATAGGAAGTTTCGTCCACCGACGTTGCTTGGATTGAAATTATTACCGCGCAGAATTGTTCTATAAGTTATATCTCACTACTGCAGAAATCAGAACAAGCACTGTCATGAGTATATGCTCTTAGGCAAGGAGTGTATATCTCACGATGTCCTGGACCTGGGCAAAGTAGGCATCGAGCAGCGTTTCGGCAAATCTACAACGTCGAGAGCATTAATTCTCTTATACATGCGAATAGTGAGATAGACGTACGCGGAGCGATTGCCACTTTCGTAGTAAGAGTTTCCAATGTCGTTGATGCCAATCCAGAACGAGAAAAGCGAGTTCTCGCTCGTCCAGGGGGACGTGGCAGGCTTCAGAGCTGCGCCAGTCAGGAATTGGGTCTGAATTTGTTCGACCATCGAGATGACGGTGGGCTCGTACGGCGCAACGAGGTTGGAGTCGATCGTAGCACCGCCGTAAGCGTAGTTGTAAGTCAAAATCAATGACTTGTTGAACATGACAGTGTCTACATCAATCCAGTTTGTTCCACCGACTGCGGTGTATCCCTGAGCAAGCTTTAGGACATGTTCAGCGTATATAGCGATTTTACGAACTCACTGGGTAAGGTGGGTTACCAAGGGGGTTTCCGACGGTGGGCAGTGTACTGGTGGGGTCGAAGTCGGTCTGGGTGTAGGAGTCTCCGCTTTATGTCAAGGGAATCAGACATGGGCCATTGTATACGTGTAATCTGACGCTAAGAGACTCACAAGCTGAACCAGTAGTTTACTTCTTGAGTCGGTGCCGGCCCAGAAACGGTTGTCGTCGTATGTACGGGAGAGGAAGCCGGAGTTGTTCCAACTGTAACAGTAGTCGCTGGCGCACTTGTGCTAGGAAGGCACTGCGAGTACCCTGCGCTGAAATGTAAGCTCGACACATCGACACAATCCTGAGTTATTCACAATCATTTTGGACTGTGCAAGCAGCCCTTTAGAGACGAAAAGCATAAGTTTGCGCTCGAAAATGCTATATAGCGAAAACGAACCCAGAAACACATATTGTCGCGCCCGTCCAGCCTTCTCCTCCACCTAGAAGAAATTTCAGCGTCTTGCAGTGCCAGTGGAACGGGGCTTATTCGGAAACGTACATTGCTCCCAGACACCCTGTTGGGCAAAGACGCCGCTAAAGAGAGCGAGGAAGAGGATCGCTCGCGAAAACATGGCGGATTTTTCGCTTTGAAGGTATGATCGCGACTGCGCCAGTCGTTTAAAACCTCATGCGCATCGTCTTCGATTGTGCTGCCCGACGACGAATCGACGTGTCTCCCGTTTTCAGACCGGAATTTTACCGATTGCTGCTACGTAGACAATGCTCATATGACCGAATTTACGAGCACTGAAGGCGATATATTCTGTAAAAGGTGATGTGAGCATCGTGTCATTTAGGTCTACTCACATAAGCTGTTTGGAGAGTTGACCTGAAGGTCGTCTGTACAAATTTCAGAATAACTTGAACAGGGTGAAATTGGAAAGGTTTAGGTCTCGAAGGGACAAGGATGGGCACACTTGTCACTAATTCATGAATTGGATGTATATCGAGGATGAGCCGAAGTGCGTCCTATTAACGGAGTTCGGTTGCCGGGCTTCCCCGCAGCCGTCCGTTACGTTGCTAGCACAGAAAGGAAGGCGAAATGCTTCAATTGTTGTGTCAAGTCTTCGCGAGAAAAGACCAAGGTACTCGCATCTATTCAATAACGATATTCCAATCTGATGACACCGAAACGCCGGGGTTCTTGATCGTAAGTATACTCGCGACGCCCTCCTTTTTGCCCACTGCCGCAACTCCGTCGTAATAGTCCCACTCCAAGGGCGCGCCGCTGTCAGTTGACACGCTCGTAGGTTTGCCACCAAGCCCAAGGACCACGATTCGTTCGACTTTAACCGGGCTGACGCTTGCTGCGAAGTCGTTCGTGCCCCTGTACTCCGAAAGTGCCTTGCCGTCGACGGCGTCACTCGGACGCGCAGCCGCCAAATCGAGGCTGCTCAGCGTGATGCCCTTGCCTTTCTTCGATGCCTCTGCTTTGAACTCCCGCCATACGAAGTTGCCCTGTTCGTGCGCAAAGGTCTCGCCGTCATCAAGATAAAGTTCTCCGCGAGCTTTTCTCTGGTCATCGAGGGCAACACGGAGTGTGAAAGGATCCATCTTCATAAGCGGAGAGGATCGACGGGGACGTTCACGAGTTGGAATAATGGAGCCACCACGGATGAACAGCGGAATTTGGTGTAGCTCAGCTTTCACCGTTATGTTCTTCTGATTACCTCGGTGAATGTGAGACGTGAAGTAGTCATAATAGGCCTGAACGGGCCGAGTATCAGGGCACGTCATATAACAAGTCTAAAGTTATCGGGGACACATACCTGCTTCTCTCCTAAGTATACAGTAGCCTCGGTGGCACCCTTTTCAGTCACCGGCTTTACCAGCAGACCCGAGGAACCAATATAATACTGATCGTCAATAGCGAATCCAGCCTCGTCTTTAGGGAACATCACGAATTGTGGTCTAGTAAGGTTTTTCAATCAGTTCGACGAACTAGCGGGCCAATATCGCACAAACCTCAGGATTGGGATTCCTGTAACACTCGTCTCTCGGAAAGCGGTATACCACATCGGCAACAGTTTGTATCGAAGTCGAAGAACATCCCTGATGATGCTCTTGTAAGGTTCGTCCAGAAGGTATGGTTCTCTACGTTTCGTGTCGATATGGGCATGGGCTCTGAAGAAAGGTCCAAATGCGCCCACTTCGTACCAACGGACGAGCATCTCAGGCTCGGGATTTCCGAAGAATCCACCGACGTCAGCTATTAAAAATAAGGTTGAATGATTGCTTAAACACGAAACACGAGACTAGAACACGAAACTTACATCCCGAGAAAGACATCCCTCCTAAATTATTCGCGAGGACCATCTTGATACCAACAGCCATGTGCTCCCAGGTGCCCATGTTATCGCCGGTCCACATCGCGCCGAAACGTTGCGATCCTGCGAAGAAAGATCGAGTGAGGACGAACGGTCTCTTCGGAGGATTCGATCGGGCTAGGAGTGCCTGCCATGTTTGATTGGACTGTGCGCGATTTGGTTAACGAATCAAGATCAGAAAATTGGTCTAGATTACTGACGAAAAGCATTCCGTTGATATTGTGAACGTCTCTGTGCTCCCAGCCTCCATAGTGCACGTTGTCTCTGGGCATGCTAATTTCGGGACCATTGAAAACGGAAGGCTAATGGACCGTGAGCTGGGTCTTCGAGAGGTACGACAATAACACGAACCTCGTTCATATCATTCCAGATACCAACGCTTTCTGTGCTGTCGATCCACGAGAATCCATTTTCTTGAGGCGTAGTTTTGAATAACTTCTTCCACCAATCCCAGCTCCCGGGATTGAAGAAGTCCACCCAAGACGAACTTCCGGACCAGCACCAACCCTCATATTCTCCCTCGCCGCTGGAAGGTTTGACGAGAATGCCGAGTTCTGAAGCTTCCTTGTAGACCGGGTAATCTTGTGTCCGTTTCAGGTGAGGGTCAATAATGACGACCATCTTCAGTCAACTCGTGGTCAGCACGACGAGTAACGAGCATCGAAGGAACTTCATTGCACTTGCCTTGCGAGCAATCTTTTCGACATCTTGTGTCATGTCCACAGGGTCCGGGAAATTCTTTTTGTCCCAAATGAAGTACTTATGCTCTTCCGAGTATTCAATATCAAGCCAAAATACATCCACGGGGAAATCCTCCTCGTCGAACCTTTGCTGTACGCTGCGTACATCGTCGGAGCTGACGTAGTTCCATCGGCATTGGTGATATCCCAACGCCCAGTGAGCAGGTAGAACGGGAGTTCCGGTGAGACGTGCATACTGCGCGAATACATCTTCCGGAGTCGGTCCAGGGAGAAGGAATGTGTCCAAGATACCTGATTCAGAAACCCAATGCGTATTTGTCGAACCGTCTTTGGGATGAGCCACGTCGATCCACGACTCGCTACCGACGACGTGGAAGACGCCGACCGTGGAGGAAGCGGAGTGCGCATACATCAAAGGAATGGAACCGTAAAGCGACATGGGGGACGATGCGAGGTATTCGAAGACATCCGCGTTGAAGAGCCTGTAGGGCTCGTCGAAGAATGAGTCTTCGCCTGTAGTTGTTGGCAGGGATAGTCCCGTCGCATGTTGAGGAATGCCGTAGACGTGTCCATGACGAGGGAAGTTGATGTCAAGAGAGAGCGACTCCGGACCTGTTTTTGCGTTAATAAAGACGTCCAGCGCAAGCACAAGTACCAACCTTTTGGCTTTTTATCTGTCCATGAGAGGAAGGATTCCTCCCAATATCCATCTGGCTCGCCCTCGAACCACGAGGATGCGGAATTCACCTCCATCACCTGCTGGGCCTCCTCCTCGCCATCCAGACCTTCTTCTGGGACTTCAGTCGGTGCTGGGGGTGGCTCTGCTTTATTTCTGAAGTGTTCTAAGTGAAGCAGTCCTTCGCCGTTTAGCACGATTTCCTCCTTCCCTCCTCGCAATAAGGTGATCTTCAAAGGACTGAAGTTCACCACGACCGAGATGTCCTTTTTCGCGCCATAGACCGCCCGAACGTCACCCTTGCCCACCGTCCACTCAATTTGCTTGCTAACGGAGGGTTCAGAGTTCAGAGCCCAATTCGATGCCTCGTTGTATCTCTGCCTCAACCCATCCACCTCATCCATGCGAACCCGTACCACGCCATCATCCAAAACCTGTAAATCGAGCTTGAACGTAATATCCGGGTAAATAGACGATTTCACCGCCGCCGAAAAGGCTGCTTCGTCTGCTGCGACGACGACAGAAGTAGGCTCGATTGCATATGGCGACTTCCAATTAGCTCCCGCTTCCTTCGCCCTCCCTGCGAGTGCCCTTCCTCTTCGGCAGAACGCTGATTGGGAGCATGTTTTCCAGTCTCCTGTCTTCAACGCCGAGACGGTGAGCGAGCAGTAGAGGAATAGTAGACTTGTAAAGGGGACCAGCTGCCCAGAAAGCCTCATCGTTGAGGCCAGCGAACAGCTGTCGTCGTCGGTGTGGAAAGTCAAGGGAAATTCGAATATTTCAGTCGACGTGGTCGGTCGCGCGCTGTACGCGTAGTTTGGCCTTGTTTGGATCTTGCCGTTTTCGTTGTCGGTTGAGAACAGCGTCCACTCACAGCTCGAGACGACTTTTATTTCTTTACTCTCAATTTCACCTCAGTACATCACAGAAAAACATGTCGACAGCGCACAGACCGACATGGGACCCGGCTCAGGCAAAGGAGGTGAAGGGAGGGTCCCGCCAGTTCTCTGTGCGGGACATGGCCTCGCACACGAAGCTGAAGTTCAGGTGCGTTAACAAGAATGAAAGAATGGGTCGAAGGACGATTTATCTCATGTTTCTCTCTCAAGACAACACGGTCAGACGTCAACAGCCGAGGTTTCGAAGCGCGACCTACGTGCAGAGTTACTTGCGGCGGAGGAAGAAGCGCGCGAGAGGAAACGGAAGGCTGAAGGAAAGCCCAGCTCTTCGTTGGCAATCGAGAGCGCGCCAGAACAAGCTGACGATGAGGCGAATAAGCGGCGGAAGATGCTTCAGCAGGCTCTCGAACTGGACAAAGATGATGATGACGACGAGGACGAGGATGAAGACGAAAAGAAGAATGGGTCTGGGGAAGGTGGAAGCAAAGGGAAGGAGGATGGAAGGTATGTGAATTCATGCTCCATTTGTGTCTTGAGTCGAGCGTACACTTCCAGTGGCGATGAAGACAAGGATGACGACGACGATGAAGACGATGAAGACGAAGACGAAGACGATACGGCAGAACTGCTGCGTGAGCTCGAAAAGATCAAACGAGAACGCGCCGAGGAAAAGGAGCGATTAGAACGAGAACAGAGCGCGGCGACGGCACAAGCTCGAGAGGCAGAGATTGCGACATCGAATCCACTTCTCAACTTAGCAGCTGCGTTAGGCCAATCGACAGGCGTGAATACTACAGTACCCGGTACATTCGCTGTGAAACGGCGTTGGGATGATGGTGAGATACTTCGTTCAAAATGAGGACAAATGACTGATTTGTCCATTTGAAGACTTGATATTCAAGAATCAGGCGTTGAATGATAACAAACCTTCTGGAGGGTTCGTCAACGATTTGTTACGAACGGAGTTTCACAAGTGCGTCATTCCTCTTGTCTCAAATGTGAACTTATTGCTCATCATTTCTTGAATCGAGTCTAGAAAGTTCATGGCTAAATTTATCAAAGTCAGTACCGATATGATCAATCGTTCCGTCGCTGACCTCCCTTGTTGCAGTAATGTTAAGACACTGTATCAATACTTCACTGCGGACCCATATTTACACCGAATACACCATCTGGATCTTCAAGTCTGCCGAGCAATTAAGGAGCCGCGGCGAATTATACGTGGACAATGATACACAAATATGAGATGGTCTCTGGAACAGACGCTCGTAACTTTACATCCCGATCAATCAGTGTCCGCCGCCTGGATCATCTGAATCAACAAGCAAGCACGAAATTTTGGCGAAGCTGCATCGCTTACGACCTGCTTCCAGCTTCTACGCCTCGCGTTTCAAATTGTAAGACGGAAGTTCTGGTGAGATATGGGAAAGTACAGGCGAGAGGTCGTTGCGGGCGCGAGGACGATGCATGCACGCTCCTTCGATGAAGGTGAAGTTTCAATTGGGCTCGATCGAAGTCCTTCTCTGCTCTGACTTTTCTTGCTCCCACCGCTGGTTCCGCTTTTATTGCCGTGAACCTGGGCTATAGCGGTTTGCGGAAGAAACCCGCTTGGGCCCGCAAGGCGTCGACGATTGGCGATCGATTGAATGCAGACGCGCCCGGCACACGCCCCACGCCTCTTTCGCCGCAGATGATCATCCTCGCACTCATGAAACACATTCGAAGGATCGACCACTCTACTTCGAACCCAAAGACGCGTGCGGCCCCTTTACCGTGGCGGTGTTCTCTCCCTTGCATTTGGGTATGTCGCGTTGTCCTCCAGAGCCTGCCAAATGTGGCGTTAAAGTTATTGCCTCGTCCGACTGGCTTCGCTGTCAACACTCAGTGAAATGAGAGGCGCGATTCCATCTCAATTGCCAGTTCGTCAATAATCCGTTGAAGACACTGAATGGCTCCAAAAAACCTCCAAGAAATACAACAACCCCAGGGTGAGTCTTCTCGTCTTAAAGCTTCATCGTGCTTCTCTCTCCGGATTTACGCAGAAGCTCACAAAAGTACCGCTCCGAGGTGATTCTCGTCCTCGTGTCAATGCATTCTCTCACTCATTCCGGTTATGAAGTCGTCGCACCGCTGCCGTAAGGATTCAGTTGGAGGCGTGCTCCGCGAATCGTCGTCTTCAGTGCAACCACCGGTACGCAGGCGATCCCGTCCCCCTCACCGCAAACAGCTGTTTCTTTGTTTCTTTGACCAACTATAGTTATCCTTATCTCCTATCCACTGCACAAATCCTCACACTAGGTCCACGCACACCCTCTTTTCGGCCTAGCCACCATTGGATAGCAGAACGAACGACGAAGTGGAGTTTGCGTAGCGAAACTCCCATTCATTCCATTCAGCGGAGTTGGGTGCGTGTCCCCAGAGAATGACTGAATGGGAAAGCATAATAAAAAAGATAGGTAGGTTTAGTGTCCTTCTCTCTCGAACGAACAACGAATGTTTGTGGCATAATTGGCGGCTCTTTCTTTCGTTAGGAGCTTTCGCGGCGTATGCTTCTCGTCTTCAATTGCTACCGGCGCATTTCGACGAGATGAGTCGATTTCATGAAGACCCGGGCAGAAACTCGTTCAAACTCATCCAGGCCTGATTTCGAAACCGAACAAGAAGCACGCTCGGCTCATTGCTTCCGGACTGGCAGATTAGAGTGTGTAAACTTTTTTCCCAAGCAGAATGTGTCCTTGTGAGTTCTCTAAATGTCATTATCCATCAAACCATACCCATTCTGACCTGTCATTTACTGACCGTCTGTCAACTTTGTGTCAAAAATTCAGCAGAATAGTGTGGGGGCGACTCCCCGTTAACCTGATTCCGAAAGATCCACCCTTATTCTTACTATTCTCGTTCTCGTTCTCCCCCGAACGCCTTATCACGGATAGACGAACAGTAATCCGACTCTTGACAGCCAGCAGGACGTCACTCCGCCTCCGACTTCCGAAAGCAAATGACATGGGTGCGAGCGAGCGAGCGATCACCCGATAGTAGCATCTCTGTGAGTGCTGTGATCATTACGCTCCCCAGAGTCATTTAGACAGTTTACGCTTATGTGGCGTTAAGAGTCGTTAGGCCTGTCACTAGCTCTCGCAATCAATCTGCAGCAGAATCCGCACCCGCATTCGAGAACCGGAGAAGAGGAAAGAAGAGGTCTCAGATTCTAGTTCCACTTGCCGCCGTGCGTGGTGGTGTGCTTCGGATGGGGTGCTCAAGGTCTCAGATCTCAGGCCTCGCTCGCTCGCTCGCAATCGTCATGGCCGATTCGAAGGCGCGGAATTCGCAGCGAAAATCCTCTAGGTCTCAGATGGTCTCGACACTCCTAGGCTCCGAGTGAATTCATGAAATTTGCTGCTTCGTTATCGACGATTCTCGGAGCGGTGAAATCCCCCGATGTGAGCCAGCCAAACACGTTCTCGTGGTTCTCGACTTCTTTGCTAAAGACTGATGATGAGAATTCTTTATTCTTTCCAAGGATCCTTCGTGTGTGTATGTGCGTACGTGCTGGATTCTTGTCCATAGCACAACGAGCCCGACGGATGCATCCAAGCGAGCAAGGAGCATACTCCGACTGCACTCGTGATGAAGCTACGCTGCTTCTACCCACCTATTTTTTGACCCGCTCTGATTCTCTCCCAAAGCGAGAGAAAAAGAAAGTTTGGGTTCGACAACATGCTGGAACGGCGTACATTGTGAGTGTTGTTTTCTTTGTTGAATTCAAGTTTATCAAGCTTCCACGTCTTTATTCATCGTACTCTTTCTTCTAGCTTAGCTCGCCATCTGCTGTGCGGCGGATCGAGAATGAGAACTTGAATGCGAGCGGACGATTCCTTGCTGAAAGGTCAACTCTTCGTTCGAACGAACAACTTCGTCGGTCTCTTGCGTTCGAAGAACAGACTAACGCCCCTGCTCGCGGCGGAACTCAAACGTGAAGGCGATCGCGGACATTTCCTTGAAGTTAACTCAACCCACCTCTTCGAAATAACTCGCTCGAAACTACGTTTTGAGCCTGCCCGCGCCTAATGCAACGTTATGTTAAGACAACGACGCATCGTCGGCGAAATCCAAGCGCTTGAAGATGAACTAACGCCCCTGCTCGCTTCCCGCGCCGATCTGAGTCGTCGTCGACGTCAATGTTTCTTCGCCTTCCTAATACTATGCCTCCTTCCTTCCCGATACTGGTGTTAAGTTTACACTCGACGACGCAAACGCAACTCTTTCCGTCGGGGGACGTCCGGGCTCGGAAGTCGGTGGAGGGGATCGACAAGGTTTGGAGGGCTTCTCCTCGAACGGAAGCTAGCAGGGCAGGGGAGACTCGGAACGTCCAACGGGTCGGGATTCTTTCTTCGAACGAACGCACGAACGAACGAATTGGACTCACGCACTGGCACGGAACTCGACCTGAATTTGACGCGCTACATATCCGGTAAGCTCTATACGAACCCGTCTTCAAGCAATCCACGTCGTTTCCCCTTGCTTGGTATGTGAATCCTCTCCTCGCTCTTTCGACCGTGCAATTCACCGACTGATATCGATGAGCGGACCCGATTATTTCTCAAGTTTCCGAGTCTCGCAGGCTTTTCAGTACCGCTCAAGCTAACGGGCTTAAACAGGACCTCCGAGCCCCAGGATCCCGGAAATAAAGTTGATTTTCTCGCAAAGATTCGCAAGCAATCTTCACGTCGAACGCTATTCGTTACTCGGGTCGTAAGCGCTCACTCGCTCGATCGGTGTCCTGATTTCAAGCAACTTATTCCCGGGACGGCTTGGAACTTAAGATCGAAAAGATACCCTTAGCACCATTGGTCCTGGTCCATTCGAAGGGGCTGATCATGACGCATACCATGTATCATTGCATGGTATGCCCGACCCATGGCCATAGTTCCTTACAAACTGCAAGTTTCATCGAATTTTGTTTTTTGAAAAGTTTTGCCATCACGCTATGGGTCTCATTTCAGGTGCGCTCGGAGGTTTTGCAAGCGATTCAACCGGATGGTGATGTTAATTAAGGTCTCAAGTCTGTCCGCGCGCTTCAGCCTCCAGTTGATTACGGTAAGATATGATATCGAGATTCGGATTCGAGGAGTCGGTTTTGTTCAGGAGTTCCGAAATCCGGGATCAGCGCCGCGCGGCTTCATTGGAGACCGCTATTCATGATCAAAGGAGTAGGAGCTCCAGTAAAAATTTCGCGCACACTCCTATGGAACGCCATTCGTTATCGAGTCTCGAAGGATTTATTTCAGGAAACGGTCGCGGTTCTCGTTCTCGATGATTTCAAGAGTTCGAGTTCGAGATTCTTTGGATGGGATTTGCTACTAAGTACTCCTGGCCGAATATATGTCACTTATCGGCGGAGGAGGCCCATTCCGATACAACAAGCCTCCTATGGAACATCTGCTCAGCTGCTACAGCACTCACTGTCAATACGTAGAAAATAGCGGTGCACTAACTGGGATGCCGTACACGGGGAACGCGCTGCGAATGTGGGGACACGGAAGGATCCACGATCACGCGATGATAATCAATGTCCGGAGTCTTCGAAATTCCAATCTCTCTCCTGAAGCTCGAGATGCGTGCGTCCGAATTGGTGTAGTCACGCCTCACGCTTCAAGCCTCACGCCTCATGCTCACGGGCGCCCGTGCCCCATCAATGGCACGCTGGCCCTCTCAGTCAGTGGTGCCTATCCAGGAGTTGGACTCCTCCCGTCACAGCCTCGCAGATCAGTCCCACTGAAACTGACGACGACGAGTACACGTAGCAGTTGATGATGATGATCAAGACGAAGGAGGGGAGAAGGTGATTGACAAACATCTATCTAGCAGGTTGTGGATTTGAATTTCCAAGGCGAGTTTAATGCAGGTTCTGAATCACCGGGATGCGATGAGCTTCTCACATTAGTAGGGACAACATCTTACATCCCCAATCGCAAACACGCATCCGAGTCTGCGCTGACGTCGGCTGGCGGAAACATGACTGGGTGGCCATCAACAACAAAACTTGCACTTGTCAAATACATACGCGCTGCGGGTTGCATTCACGGAAAGGATGGGAGTACGGCAGAGATGATTGGATCCCGGACGTCATCTGGGACATATCTAAATCTTACGGAAGCCAGTGCTAAGGTTTAGAATGCGTCTGTCCGGTAGAACACGGTGGGTGAGCTGGTTCTTCTAAATGTGCAGGGAAAGAAAGAAAAAGGAGATGTGTTCAGGAACGATTGCGTGCGCGAACAACTTCGATAGAAGGAAGATGGTGCTACTTCTCCTCAGGAAGGAAGAGTGCGGGACGGAGGAGATGCTTCCACGGCTAGATCGAAAGCGGTCGACCCGATTTCAGAGTGTCAGCGTTGACGGTTCGTTGTCCGGTCTGAGATCCTGATCGCTTCGGTCTGGTCTATGGTCCACTCCTCAGGTTCACTCCTCCAACTCTAGGGTCCTCGTCGGCGAGAGTTGGTGGCAATGCATCTTACATCGTCCTGGTATAAAATGCACGGACGTTCCAGAGGAAGGAGAGCAGCAACAACAAAGTAGTCTTCAACATGGGCAACATTTCCTCGCACCCCAAGTCATCGTCATCGTCATCGCACCCCTCTCCTCCTCGACAGCCTCCTGCTGCTACTCGCTCGCTGCGCAGGAAGCTGTCGTGCATGACCGCCTGGTCCTCGCAGGAGTCCTTGCACTCCGGCGCCGGGACGTCGAGCACTTCGACCGCGGCGAGTCGCACGTCAGTGTCAGTCACGTATGAAAAGGAAAAGGCGGCCAGCGTCGCACAGGAGACGCTGGTCAGGCCAGACGACGAGGACAGCCACGACCCAACATCGACAGCAGAGCTTAACGCCGCATTCGCCACTTTCTTGGATGCGTACCCTGAGTACAGGCAGACGTGGATCATCGACTCGCTTCGTCGCAGCGACTATGCCAGGCTCGCGCGTACGGAGGAGACGTATGTGGACTACATGGGCGGCGCACTCTTCCCGGAGAGCCTCGTCCAGGTGCACGCCGACTTTATCTCCCGCGCGGTCATGGGCAACACCCACTCCGTCTCCAACAGGTATGTCTATCTCGTGTCTGCCACCCGATAATACACCAGAGATTGATATCGTGACCGTAGCTCGCAGACATCGTCGGACCTCGCCGCAGAGGCACGTGCCGCCGTGCTCAACTTCTTCGACGCGCCCAAGGGCTACACCGTCATCTTCACGGCAAATGCCACCGCCGCACTCAAGCTCGTCGGCGAGTCCTTCCCCTTCCGTGAGGGTGGCTGCTACGTGCTCGGCGCAGACTCGCACAACAGCGTCAACGGCATCCGGCGCTTCGCCACCCAGGCCGGCGCTAACGTCCACTACCTTCGATCGCAGAGCCACGGCGGACTCGACATCGAAGAAACACATGTAAGTGTACTTTATACTTCCCCTCGTGCTCACAGACAGTTCTAACACCGACTCTCCCAGACCGTGCTCACCCAAAACAAACCTTCCTCCTCGTCAAAACCTTCTTCCTCCTCTCCCTGCCTATTCGCATTAACCGGGCTCTCAAACATCTCCAACTCCAAAAACCCGCTCTCGCTCATTCAATTCGCGAAACACCTCGGGTATCACACTCTCTTGGATGCCGCTGCGCTCGCGCCCACCACCAAGATCTCTTTGTCAGCGACCCCGGTCGACGCGATGGCCGTCAGCTTTTACAAGATGTTCGGGTTCCCCACCGGGGTCGGCGCGCTCGTCGTCCGGGAAGACTTCCTGAGGGTCCTCAACCGTCCGTGGTTCGCCGGGGGCACAGTCGATGTCGTCCAAGTCCCCGGGACGCTCGTCACCATGGCGGGAGACCTCCGCGAGCAGTTCGAGGTTCGTATAACCTTCCCGCATTTTTTCGTTCTTTGTTCTTTGAATCTAATCTAATCGCCTATTAGGATGGTACGATAAACTACCTTAGCCTCCCCGCGATCAGCCACGGTCTCTGCTTCCTGTCAACCTACCTCCCCTTCCTCCCGCTCCGCCTTACCGCTTTGACGCACTGTCTCGCGTCCACCCTCCTCGATCTGCGGCACGACACTACCAAAAAGCCAGTCGTGCACATCCTCTCGCGATTACCGAACCGCCGCCTCAAGCATATCGGAGACCATTCTGACACTGGCTCGACCGTCTCGCTGTTATTCTTGGACGTAAGCCGCTTTTTTTTTGTCTTAACGAGTATGTGGGTTCCGAATAACTGATTATGCTTTCTCCTTTGTTTTGATACTACAGGCCGACGGGAATATGCTCCCCAACTCCTTCATCGAGTTCGCAGCCGCGCGTCGGAACATCTCCCTGCGGACAGGGTGTGTCTGCAACCCGGGGGGCGCAGCCGCAATCCTCGGACTCCAAGACGACATGGCGCTCCTCGAGTCGGGTGTCACCCTCAAGGACTTCGAGTCGCACGTCGGGCACGAGCTGGGCGTCGTACGCATCAGTCTTGGGTTGGCGAGCTCCTTCGCGGATGTGTGGAAGGTGCTGAAATTTGCTACGGCGATTGCGACACGGAGTGAGCGGGCGAGGTTGATGGCGGAGTGGAAGCTGTATAGGAAGGAGAATGGGAGATGTGGCCATGGATCGCACTAACATACCTGGAACTTTCGTTTCATTTTTTTCGTTTCATTTCGTTCTTCGTCATCATAAAACACTCCTTTGTTCCGCTTCTCCCTCCCCCTTCGTTCATTCCTCAGCCTTCCGTTTCCTATCTATCTATCTTTTTCTCTTTGGTCATGGTACTACAGTAACTATATCTTATTTATTTGTTTCCGGAGATTGGTGGCTCGCACTTTCGCTCTTTTCATTTCGTTCTCCTGTATCCAATACCACTCTGCCTTGATTCCATACCACTGTAACTGTAACTGTACGATATAAGGTTTTCCGATTTTCGTTTCGTTTCGTTCGCGGTCTTCGAGCGGGTCACTATCAATTTTCTTTCCTTCGTTTTTTCTCTCCACTCTCCAGGCTCGGATCTTTCGAGTACACACTAGTACTATAGTCTGTACAATGTATGTACCAGTAGTCCTGAACTTTGTCTGTCCCTTTACAAAGAAAGAAAGAATTAAAAATTGTACATCATCATCATCCGCCCTGGCCCCCTGGCTATATCGAGCAAAGAATCGAATCGAATCGAATCGGGCGGCCTCAGTAATCAACGAACCGAATCTGAGTTTCATGAAGATGCACCTGAAGCTCGAAGCCCGAACGAAGCTCGAAGGTTTTTCATGTATGCCGTCATTGGCATAAGATTATTGCATTACGGCCACGCGCACGCGCACGCGGATTTGGAGGAGGCGGAAGATGCGCATGCTGCCTGACCCGAGATGTCAACCCAACAACAGTATACAGCACAGCTTTATAGTCGACTAGATTGATCCGCGGTTCGCCACGCAGAATGCAATGCATACACACGCGTCCATAGAGTACACACGGAGTAGTGTTAGTCTATGTAATAATTACATGCTCGATCATGAAGAAGCGCTTCGTTGATTGGTGCTAGGGTCAGGCCCGAGGGGGAAGCTGGGAGGGGGATGGAAGGGAAAGCCAATCATGCGAGGCACACGTCACTTCTCCCTTCCTTCATCCATCGAATCAAAGACGAACGAACGAACGAATCATCATGCATCATCCGCTCATTCGTCCTCGTCCTCCTCGCCCTCCCCCTCGCCATCATCAGCTTCCTCCTCGTCCGAGACGTCCTGGCCCAGAGCCCGCAACCGCGCTTTGTCCCTCCGCCGCTTCGCGCTCATCTCCTCGAGGAAGATAAGCAAGTCCTCCTGCTCCTTCTCCGACTCGGCGTGTTTCGCTTGTAAGGCTTGCAGATCTTCGGTAAGCGAGGAGATTTGCGCCCGCAGCCCTTCCGTCTTTCGTCAAGTAAAACACACACAAATGCATCAGTTAGTAATCGAGAGATGAATTTCGGAAGCAAAAAAAAGGTGGAGTCGGTCGGGATGACATACCTCCTTCTCATTGCCGTCCTTGCCCTGTTGGTGGACGCTGTTGTTATTGTTATTGCTGTTGACCTTAGTGCGTAGCTCGTCAATCTCGTCCGCCTGCCTCCGAACTTCCGCTCGGAGTGAGGCGATGACCATGGCCTGCTCGGCAGTCTCATCTATTAGACCAGGCCATATGTCAGGCGCCCTAAAACATTTCGTCCTTTCAGCACTTACTCGAAGAGGAACCAAGTGTATCCGGATCGAGTGTTATTGCCCGCTGGATCGTATCTATGTTGTTGTTCGGGAACGAGGAGTAGTTATTCAGCGTTTGTTTCTGACTACTGCGAGCTGCTGACACGGCTCGAAACTCACAATAGTTCGATTTCCAAAAATCCACGAACGCCCAATCGAACCAAATTTCCGCTTCTTCCACACCCGGGGTCGCTAATGGCCCTGACGATGATGAAGGAACTGGCATTGCGGAAGGAAAACGGTACGGCATGATGATATCTTCAGGCCCGATCGTCTTGAAGCGCTCGTCTTCGCGTACGCGTGACATGCGGCCTATCAAAGCATCCACGCTGAGGCGGTTGAAGATAGCATGTATTTTTGCGCTGTAGAAAGAAGAAAGTGATATATCAAGAACAAGGCACAAGGAGGAAGGAGTAAGAAGGAGAAGGACCCGGACGGTCCATCGTACCGAGTGATTTCTCCTGGCTCCCGATTGAACTCGTAGCATACCCCAAGCAAGAACGCGCAGAGGCCTTGGACAAGAGGGTCGACATCATTTGTTTGATTGATAGGCTCCACCAACTGCACGAGTACGAGCGAGGTGTTGTTCCGATTGAGGAATGAATTGGAATCAATCGTAAGTCAGAACTCATGAGAAATGCGTAGTCGACGAGTAGCGGGCGCACTACTCACCATGCCCATTCCTCCGTTTTCCAAGAACTCACGAACCGCCTTTGGTTCCTCCCAAAGCCACTGAGACAAAAGTGCAAGGTACGCAACGATCAGCCGGTCCCACTCTCGTGTTTCGCGCTCGGTTTCCGAGGTCGCTGCATGAGATCTTGACAAGAAGGAGAGCGATAGGTGTTCCGTGAGTAATGCCAACAAACTTTGAGGGGGTTCGTCGTCTTCATCGCGCGCGCCGGATTTTGCGGAGGTGGGAGGCGGACCGTTAGCGGGTATGAAGAAGTTTCCGGAAGGTATTGAGTTTGCGTCCAAAGGCCCGAGAGATGAAGGAGAAATTGATCTAGCCAATTCTTTACATTGGAATGAAGACCGCAGTAAAGAGGCGAATAATATTGTCCCGAGGTGAGTGGATAGAAGTATATTGTTATCCAAGGGAGATGGTGGAGGTTGGGCGAGACAATGGATGAGGGTCGAGGGTGGTGTCTGTCGGACTGCGACAAGGTCAATGAAAAAGTCGGACAACGAAGATCATTTTTACCGTCAGAAGGCAGCATTGACTTCAGAATTATTTGTCGAATTTCGTCTTTCCGAACATAGTTCTGTCCAAATGGTAAGAGGTGCATCAAAATTTGCTTCTCATTCTTGTAATTACCTCGAAAGCGGTGATGCCAGCTGTCCGCAACCTGAGAGACTCCTTGCCCTTTCGTTTGGACACCTCGGCACCCGAGTATTCGCCTTGCAATATTTGTTCTATTAGAACGTCAAGTGCGTAGACAGCCTCCAATCTGTCCCATTCTTCGTCGTTCGTTTCCGGTACTGGGACGTAGGGAGTCACAGAATACGATATTAACGGGAAGGTAAGGTTTGTCGGAAGGAGTTGCAAAGCCTGGACTAGGTCTGTCAAATTGATCAGCAAAGGGTTAAGCCAGACTCACCTGCGTCTTCAATACTGTTGGCGCATTGGACACTAGAGCCATTTCGAGCAAAATTCGGACAAGTACAGAGTGTTCTGCTTCCTGGAAACGTATCAGCAAATGATAAATGATAACGTCATTAGAATGCTAACGTACGTTACCTCCTTTAGAGGCGACTAAAATGCCTAGAATACCAACGATAATTCCGACGTTTTTGGCTTTCTGAGCATCCCAGAATTGGAGGGCGAATTCTTGCGGGGCGGGCTCCTGAGGCGGCAGATTGGCGGGGAAGTAAAGTAAAGAAGTGAGGAATGAGGCGAACCCGGTCTCACGGAAGAAAGTCTGGTTCGCGTTGTTCAAACGTAACAATCCATCGACGCAAGCCAGGCAGTCGTGTACAAGGATCCCACCGTCTACACCATTTTCTCTCCGCACAATAGCGAATAGCTTCTCGAATGCTCCTTCGAAAGCGAATATCTTCTGGATATCCGCATTCTGTGCTAAGAGAGACTGGAGCGTGTTTAGCGCCTCTGAATATAATTTGTGAGTCAAAACCTTCAACACTCAATGTTGAGAAAGAATACACGCACCGTTTCTAGTGATCTCCCGCTTGTCCTCTAGCACGGATAGAAGCGCGGCCGGGGCCGTTTGCGTGCTCAAGAAGTACGTCTGCACCACCTGCCGCCTATTGTGCAGCAGAATTCCAAGGAACTGGAGCGCAGAGTAGCGAACATAGAAGTTGGTGTCTGTGAGTAGGTTGAAGAGCTTCTGGATGGGCGTCGGGGTCTTGAGGACGTCGTCCGAGTTTCTGAGAGCGAGGGTTCTGGAGTCGGCTGGCGGACTCGCGTCGCCAACGTCGCAGAGAACGATGAGTGTTTCTAAGACCGCCTTGGCTATGTCCGCATCTATTTCAGCGTCGTTCTCCAGCACCCCCAAGAGACCTTGCAATGCGATCTCGCTGACTTCTGCCTTCCAGTCTCGAGCTAATCCTTTCAACGCGAGTACCGAAGCGCGACGGTCGGCGAGAAGGGTTGACGGCGACAAACGGTCAGCTAGACGTCGAATTGTTTCAGAGGGACTTTGGGGTGCGCCTTGGGGTGTGCGTAGTGCATTGTATGTGTTCGTAAGGAAGTCCATCTTGCACGTCGAAGTGCAACGACCACATCGCCTTGCTCTCGTGTCATATCGCTATTTCCTTATATGGAAGTCCAGAAGACGAGAGTCTTAAGTTGTGCAGAAAGTGCAATACAAGATAGGATACAAGCGTGAATAAACTATAACAGCAGACGCAGAAGTCAATAGCTTTCGTAGCCGTCATCTGAGAAGCCATCGTCTTGGTCAGAATAACCTCCTCCATCTCAAAGAGCAGGATCAGCCCAAGCCTTCATCAGCGTCAAGAAACAGGGCTTACCCGAATAATCAGGCGAGTAGTTGCCGTCGTATGAGCCTGCGTCACCACCATGGTCTGGTGCACATAGAGCTATTAGAGACGGACGCAAGAAGGTAACAGTTTGAATGCTGACCATCGTCATAAACCCCTTCATCGTATGGACCTTCTTCGTGCCCTTCGTGCCCTTCACCTTGCTCTTCATGAGGATCACCACCATATTCATCTTGGCTCAAATACTCTGGTTCATGATATGCTTGCTCATAAGGTTCGTCCGTGTCGTTACCTGTACCTGTGCAATTCAATCAGCGATGTTAAGATAAGAAACACCGACGGCTTACCATGGTCATGATGTTCCTCGTATCCATGCTCCGAGTCCGCCGCCTCTCCCTGCGCAAGCTCCTCTTGTTCTTCATCGACTGCGTCGTGATCAAAGACCAGGTACGGATTGTGGTTGTGGTGTTCTTCCGCATCGTCCTCTTCATAGTATGCATCGACCTGATAATTGTAGGCATATCCGTCGTCGTCATCCTCCCCGTTCGGCTCTTCGTCCGTTGCTACACCCAATTCGTAGTTTTCGTGGTCCTGCTCGCCCTCGAAATCTGGTGCATACTCCCAATGACCATGAATCTCCTGTTGATCCTCGTCTTCTTCTATCCCCTCTGGTTCATAATGTACGAAAGCTCCAGGGATAGGCATGTATGGTTCCTCGTCGGCGATCGACCCGTCATCTCCATCCTCGATATCTTCTGGTTCAATATACTGATCCTCCATGTAGTCGTCGTCTGTCCCTGAATATTCACTCCAGAGACCCCAACTGTGGTTATCGTCCATGTAATCGCCATCTCCATCATCAAAGTCGGCATCGTTAATTTGCTCGAACACAGCGCGTCGATTCGCGTACGTTTCATTGAAGACTTCTCTTGGTGTCGAGCGTGTTCCGGCCCACTCCAGCTTATCTTCCGGGATGACGTCGACGACCTCGTCGCGGCTCAGCTTGTCGCATTGCTCGATACGAAGCTTGCGAAGCCCTTCCCAGTGTTCCTTCCCCGTCAAGAGCGCCTTCAACTCACGAAGCCACGCGATGTCCAATGTTTCGCACTCGGTGAAACATATCGTTTCCAGCGGCGTCAAAGGCCATTCCGCTGTTGCTGCTTCGCCTTCCGCTCCCGCGATCATGACGACGAGGTTCGTCTCCAGGGAGTAATGCTTTAATCGCGTGAAACGAGCACTCAAGGGGCTGAGAGCACCTTCGAGCGCCGAGCTGTGATTGCAGAGGTTCAACGAGAATGACGAAACATCGTAGAACGAGCTGCAGGCGCCGAGGATGTTTGATTTCCAGTCATTTATCTCCATCATCGGTACGGCTGGCTGTCCCCTCTGATGAAATTTGGCGATGATAGATAGATCTTCTAGTTTCGGGAAGGTGAAGGCTCGCAAGACAGGGCGAATTGATTCCAAGAGTGAATCCTCGACCTTCAGCCGCAACGACTGAACATTAGCGACGACCGCAGCGCGTTCTCTTGCAACGCGGAAGGAGGTATCGGCCTCGAAGGTCAAGGAGAGTTTCTCTATAGAGGGAGAAGACTCCAAGAAGTACTGCAATAAGGGCACGCTGACGTCTCTTCCATTGCAGAACGTCATCGAAAAGCTCGTCAACGACATGGGCGCGACCTTTGGAGAGATGTTCAGCAGGTCCATGCTCCGAAGGCCTGGGTATGACCAAGTGGTGAAGAAGTCGGGAGTGAAGGATAAAGGGGGAGTGCCGTAGTGGATGCGAAGATTTCGGAGGCGCGGGAGTTGAAGGTAGAGCAAGTAGCAATCAAGTCGCGAGAACGACCGAGCGAGAGCATATTGAAGATCCCAGGTGTTCGATAATACGAGGCTGAAAGACCTCCAGCGATTGCTGACTCTCGACGCGAGCTTCATGAGCGTTTCGCAGGCGTCTTGACCGTGTTTCTCCAGGATAATGATATTGACATCCATTCCGGCGCTCCTGGTGATGTATGTCTGCATGATTTCTTCCTTACGAAGACCAGAGCAGATGGTGTTCCAATATTTGGGGCATCCTACGATAACCGCTCGAAGCTTTTGGCAGACATGGGATAACCGAGTCAGATTCGACTGGCGAACTTGGAGGTCAGGCGGATCCGAGGATTCCACATAAAAATCCACTATCGATAGTAATATCTCGTTTGGAAGGTTTAGAAGATTTGTAGTCGTTCCGGGAGCGTCTACGGCGGCATCCATGATGTTCCTGATTATGATTCAAGTTTCGGTCAGTCAACCTCAGGCTCCCGAATGAAGCATATAATACCAACAGTGTCCCAAAGTTCTGTCCGAAGGTTAATCCTGTATAATGTATGTATTTCCCTGTCGTCGTAGACTTGAGCAGAGCTTGAACGCGAGGAACTGCGTTGATGGTGGTCTTGAACAAACATGATCATGAAAGACGCCGAAACACGTCCTTGTCCCTACTCCGGAAATCGCCGACAATTATTTAAACTCCGAGGCTAGCCCTGGGCTAAGCGCCATCCAGATCGGGATAGCGGTCTCCGAAGGACCTTGGACCGCAGCTTTCTCTTGAACAACACCTGGGCAGCGGTAAGTACATCAGCTCTAGCTTAGTAGCTAGTATTTTACGAATTCTACCTGCGTTTACAACAAACCTATGGCTGCTCCTGGTGTGTTTTGCCGCTTTCTCCTTCGTTGATTTCGCACTGACGACTCTCAAGCGTTCCCATACTCGGAGGATGAGCTGCAGAAGGCTGGTCTACTCGGCGAAGGTGAGTTTGCTCTAGTTCGACGCTCGTCTTTTTCGCTATCAACCACTTGTCGTGCTGACAATCTCCCCTTAGGCATGTCCGAACCCGCGTTGCAGGTCATCGAGACGATGAAGAAGCACCCGGAGCTCCTGAGCGAGTACTAGTCCTTTTACTTCGTCTCCTCTACGCTCTCTTACCTCTCCTCTTTCAGAGCTCTCCCTGTTCGCTCTTGAGTGCATTAACCTCAAGGGCCAGCAAGGCATCGGCCTCGGGTCTCCTCCTCTGTCCGCGTCTCCGACGCCCAGCGACCGCTCCCTCTCGTCCAACTTCTCTGCCCTCACTCTGGCTAGCGACTCGACCGTTGTGTCGGAGCACACTCCCAGCCCATACGAGAGAATGTCTTACTACAACGGCATCGCTGGGGACGGCGACCATCCCGAGCTCGTTTATCGCTCAGACTTCCTCACTACGCCCTTCGCCAAGCCCGTCGGCAGATTCGCCCATCTCCCCGTCAAGTCGGTCCACGGAGTCTTTGGCACGACTTTGAACAAGGTCTGGAATGAAGTCGACTTTCAGGTCCGAGACTTGTTCATGGCTCGGGAGATCGACTGGTCTTCCATCGGTCCCGCTCGTTTCTTCACCCACGGACCGCCGGGAGAGGAGGAGAAGGGCAGTCTTGGGCCCGTCGTCCTCTGGATTGCTGTCAAGCCCGGCTCTACTTCGCCCGATACGGCCCACGATGTCTCGCAGCAGATCCTCGATCTTCTGCGCAAGTATGAAGTCGAGGGTGTCGTCATAGAATGGCGCGAAGCGGTTGGGCACAGGCTGGCGGGTTCTCCTCTTATGCGCCATGTCGGTAGCACCAATGCGACCCACTACGTCCGTCGCGGTCTCACTGCCCTTCTCGGTGTTCCCCTCGCTACGGAAGAACGGGAGTCGGAGGATGCTCAGGGCACGCTCACGCTCTGGTTCTGCGAAATCAAGGACAAGAACGGCCGCCCTAGCAAAAAGGTGTACGGCGTCAGCAACCGGCACGTCTTGCGCGACAAATACGACACGCCCTACGAGCCCACAGGCGGTGCGGCCAAGAGCTTCGTCCGCGTTTGCGGCATGCGCCGCTTCCAGCGCATCCTCGACGACACCAAGCAGGCCATTGCGGACAACGGCCTTCTCGCCGACCTTTATGTCCGCGAGATCGCTCGTCTCGAGGCGAAGGAGGAGCAGGACCGGGAGACGAGGAGGGAGATTCAGCGGGCTCAAAACGATTTGAGCAACAAGAAGGAGGACATCGAGGACCTCGAGCAGCTCCACGCCGACGCGTTGAAGAACTGGTCCGATATCAAACTTCATCGCAACATCGGTAACGTTACGTTTGCGCCACCCATCACGGTCGACAATGGCGAGGGCGGCACCCAATACACCTCGGACTGGGCCGTGTTTGAGGCAGCGGAGGCGAAAGTCAAGGATTCGTTCGAAGGAAACATCGTTGACCTTGGTGCGCTTCGTTTTACATTTTTTTATGTCTTGGATTGACGAACAAGCGAGTTCTTCAGGCTCCAAGTTCACCCCTCAGGAGCTTATGGCGATGTTCTATCCGGTCCCTGGCGGTCAGACGACATTCAAGTACCCGGAGGAGCGCAAGCTCCGTATCGAGGGCTGCCTGACGGAGCAAGAGCTCGCCAACCCCGTCGAGGTCGACAGCGAAGGCGAACGTTGCCTCATAGTCGGCAAAGATGGCAACACGACCGACCTCACTATCGGACGCTACGCCGGGTTGACTACCTTCGTTCGTCACGATGGCGTCGTCTCGAGGGAGCTAGCTATCTACAATACCGGCCTCAAGCCCACCGACGTCTTCTCTGCCAAAGGCGATTCGGGCGCGCTCGTCTGGCACGTTTATAAAGGTAAAGCTCGTATCGTCGGTCAGCTCCATTCCGGCGAGAACAAAGGTGGTTCGACCAGCAACCACGTCACGTACTGCACCCCCGGATGGTACCTCGTGAACCAGATCAAGAACAAGTACAAGCACGCGGACTTGTACCCCATCGCCTGGCCCGCTTGAAACAGCATTGGCGGCTGCAAAGGTGCGTTTCCTCGTGCGCTTTTTGTGTTTTTCACGCAGCTGACGAACGTCTTAGCCTGCGTACTGGCGAGCAGCCCTATGCCGTCCCTCTCCTTCCACTATTCTAATTCTTTTTCATCTCATCAACTGCAACCGCTTCCCTGCTGCCCTCACTGTCTTTACACCCCTCTGTTGGCGCGCGAGTTGCAGCCGCAAAATTCTCCAAGCTTCCAAATGAAATCCTGCTATTGATAGTGGACCACTACATGGAAGATTTGGGTATGGCGAACAAGGCTGAACGGCGAGAACACGTTGCGAAATTGTGCAATATCTCCCCAAAGTTTCGCGATGTGTTCAAGGGCAGTCCAAAATACAGTCGTTTCTGCCCTTCGTGAGCGGTTCTTCGGGAGGACCTACCTCAACAGAAACACTGTAAAATATTGATATATTATCATGAAAAAATACGACCTGGATGCCAGCGAAGCTCGTTCCTTCAGCCTTACTCTATCCAAAGGCGGGCCTGCTGGCAAGCTATGTCCTCGACACAAAACAATGGGTTCTCAACCAGTCACACCCCACAACTTAATCCTTGCCATTTTCTACCTTCAACTTCTGCGCCTTCGAAATCTCCGCGTCCACTTCAGTACTTTCCCCAGAGCCTTTACGCCCAACGCATTCACTTCTGCAAGTAACTACTTCATGGTATATTCATAGACCAGGACATTTTTTGGAGATTGACCAACCGAGGCGCCAAGAGACGGCGTCGACGAGACGGTTTTCCAATTCCGGTGTTTGCATCATATCAAATGTAATATATTCGAAAAAAAAGTTACGAATCTGTATGTTTTCTTGAAGGACTAGGATCTGTATCAGTTTGTAGACTCCTTACTTATTTGCGAGAAAACATTGTACAGTAGTGTCAGATTGTGAAATAGTGTCAAGTTTCAGTCTGTCCTCGGCTTTTGTATTATTTTTCTTTTTATGAGAATTTATCTATCCGAGCGGTAAACACGACTCGATTGCGTGCATCATTAGAGATAAATACATCAACCTAAAGTGATGTACAGTGTATTTTGCAGTATCCTCGAGGAAGCGGTCTTAACCTCTCTCTGAGGCAGTTGTCGGTGAAGTCGGCCCTACATTTAAATGAGTTCGGAGATAAAATGTCGGCCATAAGACTAGCCTCGGAGTTTAAGTAATTGTCGGCGATTTCCGGAGTAGGGACAAGGACGTGTTTCGGCGTCTTTCATGTTTGTTCAAGACCACCATCAACGCAGTTCCTCGCGTTCAAGCTCTGCTCAAGTCTACGACGACAGGGAAATACATACATTATACAGGATTAACCTTCGGACAGAACTTTGGGACATTGTTGGTATTATTCATCATTCTGCTTCATTCGGGAGCCTGAGGTTGACTGACCGAAACTTGAATCATAATCAGGAACATCATGGATGCCGCCGTAGACGCTCCCGGAACGACTACAAATCTTCTAAACCTTCCAAACGAGATATTACTATCGATAGTGGACTCTTATGTGGAATCCTCGGATCCGCCTGACCTCCAAGTTCGCCAGTCGAATCTGACTCGTCAACTCGATTTTCCATCTCAGCGACTCGGCAAGCTCGATGAAACCACAATATTGATACAAAGGCAAATTTCGATGGGTACACAATCTATGACTAGTACTCGTAGTGAGGTATAAGACTGTACATGAAAAAAGTCAAGGGAAATATCACACTGGTACGAGAACCTCGTTAAGACGACAATGCCTGATCATGATGGCGAAACCGCAGAAAAAGTCACCGTAAAGTACGAACATGAACGAGATACGAAAAGCTAAGGCGTGAAATGCACTCAGTCTTCCGACTCCGAGTCATCGTCCAAGAGGTTCGACTTGGACGACTTGCTCTTGCAAGCTTCGCCAACGGCTTGTTCCAGCTCGCAGCATTTCTGAACCTCCCATTATAATCTTGCAGAATTGTTCAAATTTTCTTCCTGTAATACCGATGAGCACATTGAGTCGTTAACGACCATTCGAGTACTTACGAGCTGGAGGCCGTCATAGTCTTCGAAGAGCTGTGCATTCGATGAGGCTTTGTCCCCCCAACTGACGCTGAGCCTACGTCCCGTTCCCGGATGCGTTGTGGACGTCGGTTTCGAGACTTGTCAACTGTTGTTGATTTCGATCAGCATCCTGACCCAACCTCTTAGTAGACAAGCACACGTAATCTTGTGATTTTGGACGTTCAATGGCTTATTTCAATTTTATTCGTTATATACACGTTTGGTTTTCATTCTGGAAAAAGCTTGTGAATTGAGGAAAGCAAAGAAGCCGCGTGCTGGCATACGTACAATTCTTTTCCGACGTCCATAGGTTTTGATTATCTCTTTTTATTGTTTGGCAAGGAGCTTTCAACAAAGGATGTAAGTGTCATATGCATTGGTGAAACGTTGCACGTACTTCATGAAGTTCTTGAGGTACGTCACTCGACGAAATCGATCCAAGACCTTCTCCACTCTGCAACTTCTACATAAAAATACAAACGTAAGTTGGTCGTTGATCCCAAGCATGACAATGACACCCACCGAGAACACCCTGGAAACGTACTCCGGGTCATCGACGTCGTCATACGAAATCTCCGAGTTCAGGACGAAGGATGCAGCAAGTTGCGTGCTGAAGTCATTGCAATTTATTCCACTCATGACGGACGGAGAGACATCTTGTCCTGATATCACTCCTAGTGAAGCGAAGGTAATGTGGGATACAACTTTCTGTGCAACCATCTGTTTAGTCATAGTTTTCTTTCCAACGACATGTTTACTTACAGTGATAGCACGTCGAAATCCGTGGTGCTTAAGCAGTTCCGAGATGTTATCAGGTATTAACTGTTGAAGAGTTACCTGGTGTGGCGAGCTCTGTTCAACGCTCGTTGATGGATGAGTCGAATAAATCCCTGCCGGAACCACAACATTGACTGTTGTGCCTTCCTGGCCAATGATGATCTGAGGTTTGATAATAGGATCGACTTCCGACTTTTGGCTGTACGGCAACACCATCGAGCGTGGATATGATCATCATACCCGACACACCGTAGACTATTCACGTACATGAATTTCTGTTCCGGAGGTACGAAAAACTGAATCTGTAGTTCCTGAGGCGCCTTGGTCTAAATAATATAGGTTACTACTCATTACGGGATCAAACGAACAAAATATTGAAGTTCACCGCATACGAACAAACAAATCTCATCTTTGAGCAGTACTGGCAGGTGTCGGAAGAGACAACAGTACACTGCAAAGCGTTGAGCGACGACTTTCCGATGATATATGCATACACCTACACGACGTTTCAATCTTTTGCAAGAGTCGCATGGGTGTGGGTTACTCGGTAATGGCGCGTCTTTGGTCTGAGCTCGAGCTTGGATTCCTTGGAAAGAGACTTCTGAGGACATCTTTGAGGATATGTACGAAGTCGGGTTCACTGGTTGACTTACTTGCGCAGAATCAATACCCAATTTATATTGGTGCTCGAGAGGTGAAAACGCCGAGTTGGAACGACAACTGCGCGTGCAGTCGCCTGCAGGGGGGGTGCCGAGTTCTAGTAAAGGATACAGTACGCCGTGCTGTAAGAATCTGGCAAAGACAGCCATGAATATTTTGCGAAGAACTAAATGAAATTAAACTGACGAAGGGCGTGCGGGGGCAGGTCCGAGCTGGAGACGAGATCGTCGAAGGCGACGGTGCATCTTTCAGGAAAGACTCGCCCTTGTTTGGGTTATGGAGAAGATCAAGGAGGTAAATGAACGGAACTCGGACACAATGTTCAAAGATTGCAGACATGAATAACCATACATGTCCTTGACCATTCCACTTTCATCGCGCCGTCTACTCATAAAGCAACGATGCGCCGCGTATGATCTTAGGAATCAAGGTCGGCTCATCAGAGAAACGCTGATAGGATATTGCGAGGGTAGCGAATCACACCTTTCATATTGAGATCGCCACCCCCAGAACCCCGTTCTCCTCCGCAAACTCTCATGCGCGTTGTGCACGACACGGCCGAAGATACTCGTTCCGTGTCCTCCCCAGTTCTGGTAGCTGAAGCCGCGCTCCTTGTGATGGACCGACCCAGAAAATGAGGCGAAAGATGATGAAATCGCTGGTGGATGTTGGTCGAAGAGCTGATGATGGAAAGCCACGCGCAGAGAGATAGAGAGCTCACTGCCCGTTCCTGGCGTGAATAGGGTTACTGTGACGCGACACTGGACACGAGTACCGAAGGCTTGCTCTTACTTCGCTGCTTCGCCCCCCTGAGAACTGTTCGAGCTTGGGTTAGTACAAATTCTCATTTGCAGATAAAGGCAACGTTAACGTACAGCATTCTTTTTGCCGTACTACTAGTAGAGCTCCACAAAAAGAAAAATTGAACACCGAGACCAAACAATAAACGGCAATCGTGAAAAGGGCACGAAATTGTTCAGGGATATAATACTAACACCAAAGTCCTAAGTCGAAAGAAGATCGACTCAGGGTTGATGTTGCGACGAGGACCTTGAGGATTAGCACCTCGTCCAGTAGCTTGAACGGGAAGCTTATATACATGGTGTTGAATCTGTGAGTAAACGGAATTTCAGCATCTCGTAACATTGTATTGAAACTCTGTATCGATCACCATACCGTACGTCGATTATTCTCGTAACAAGCTTCTTCCACCCGCAAACTCTCAGCAACTGATCTATATTAGTATAGATAAAGCCAAGTTTGCAAAGAAAAGGGCATACGAACCTCCAGAAGAGGGTTCGATTGCGTCACGACGGCCCGTTGAGGTACTTAAAACGTGCTCGAATCCATAGACTGATAAGTCTGTGGTATTATTTCCCAGAGAATCACTGCAATATCGTCCATCTAAAAGAGATTCTGTTGCTCCATAACGAACTTTCAAGTTTCTTCAGTTTATTTCAACGTCGATCTACGTCAAGCTCAGAGACCTGAAGGTCGAATAAGTTCAAGGATCCACGTAGATGAAGTGTTGCTAACGTTGGTATGTTAGCGTTCACAACGATGATTTGATGCTGATGAAGCAGACCAAAGGATTCGTGTAGCCTCGAATCCGACTGACTCGGATTCTATCGATCCTTCAGAGGTACTGCGAAGGGAATCGTTGATATCCCGCATTCTTCAATAAAGACTGTTGCTAAATAACTCACCTCAGTCAAGATCTACCAAGCCAGCTTTCACCCGCCCGAAAGACAAAAAGGCGGAGAAAGGTGCAGAAATTTCCTTCAGCAAACGACACGGAGCTTCCTCAGGTTGAGGTTGTGAATCGACGTTGATCGCATGGCCACCCCAGGAAATTCAGCACTCAAGCTCATTTTCGAGGCCGATGCACCGATATAACGCCAGAGCTTTAATGTTATCCTTGAGGTTCGATTCTCGCAGCAAGCTCGAAAGCTATATCTAGGGCGCGACGGTTGGGATCGGCGGTTGGGATCCATGTTTGCGCTGCGGGGGTGGCAATCCACGGCAGAAGATCATTAATCGCTGGGATCTATGAACGCAGTCCCTTGCACATACCAAAAGACAACCAGCCCCTGCCTTTCCTACAGCTAAAAGTTGACGCCCGAAACCATGCGTCTCATGCACTCCCCTCGCCGTTTCCTGTCAAGGTTGCGATGGAACCTTTAAATTGTGTTCGGCGAAACCCATAATGCACAATGGCCGACAGAGTCAAGGCTTGATCAATTTCAGCGCCAAAGCTTCTGTCCTTCATCTGCGAAGACATGGTATGACGACGACGACGACGTTGTTTGAGTACGAGCAAGAGTACGAGAGTGACGAGGAAATTTGCTTGGGCATTTGTCGGTGGCTATGGCCCTGCCAGTCACGGTGCATGCGTCAGCTGCACTCTGTCGGACAACGCTTTGACCATCCAGGACTCATCGAGTACTCATCCTCCGTATCTCTACGACGAGCATGATCTTAAAGCATCTTCTGTGAGCTTTGCTTCTTTCTTAGTATCTGTTTCATTTTCCCCTGACTATTTCACTCTAAATTACAGGTGACCTTCACGGCGAAACCGGCTTCCACGCTTTACAACTTGTCCATAAAATGAACTTTCAACGAAGGTTCACTGCTTAGAAACCGACGGAATGCCCTCAATGGCACTCGTCTTTCCTCCTAATGATGTGAGAATGGTGGACTAAAATGAAAAGAGATCAATAAATTAACATGCTCGCTATTTAGATCTCGTCAATCTCAATATGCTTGCAGCGCGAGTTCGCCCGGATCTCTCATCCCAACATCATCTTATCTTCCAAACCATGCTTAATATTTGCTAAAGATCACCGGCTCAGGAGCGTTTCTAGCCGCCAGAAGCACCCCACAATAGCTATATTACATGGTACGAAGCACATTTACTGGTCTCTATCACTCTATCTCTTATGCTATAAACTCACGCGCGTCAGAGGCACTGCTCGGGGATGCGGAGAAGGTACTATTCTATCGTCGATCCCCCTGGTCACAACACAGTCTAACTTCTAAGCTCTCTCTGCGTTCAAGCGCGTTGGGAAAATGCCTACTCACTACGCAGTAAAATATGTTAGCGCGCGTATCAAAAAAGGGAACGCGACAAACCTCTTGAACATTATAATACAGGCGTAAAACAGGCTCAGTGGAGACCGATAAGTCTTCAAACATGTTTGTTGGAAGATCTGATTGCATGGGCGAAATTGAACCGCCCTGCGCCAAAAACGAGACAGACATCGCGGAGGGCGAAAGATCCTGATTCGTCAAAGAGGCTGAGGTGCGCACCCTCTGATCACCATTCAGGGCGTGCTGGGGCTTCTTGCTACGCGAAGGGCGCCTGAGTAATGGTGCACAGGCAATGTCACCATCCACGTGGGCTTCATAAACATTTTTGGGACGTACTTCACTTTCACTTTCTCCGGTTCATACCATTTCGCGTTGTATATTCCGACGAGCTGCTCCTCATCGCTTGTATCGATCGACAGGATATTAGTACTAGTATCGCAGGGGCGTACATGGTCACGCTTTGAAATTATGCAAATGCGTCCCATTTTCTTGCAATGGAAACATTCTGCCCCGGGAGATGTCACCATGCACTGCATTGAATGCCGTCAACCAAAGGTTTTCAGAATAACAATTATAGGAACGCACCCGACGCTTCAACTGGGAACAAGAGTCACAAGGAGACTTATTCTTGGGCGACCTTTTCTTTGCTGAAGCAAGGCAGGAATCTGGCGAGCGATAGTGGGAGATGTTTCTGATGCAGACATGCTTTCTGCAAAGAATGTCACATATGCTGACGCTGCATTGTTCTGCCCTGCTTTATATTGAAATCGCCTTCATGATGAAAAAGTCGGAATGAAACGTCCGGCTGTAACTCCAAAGTCGCCTTGGATATAGCTCAAAATAACTTGACGGCGTGAAAGGAAGAATTTGGCAGTAGTATCCGTGATGGTGAAGCCAAGGACAGGACAGGCTACCTCCAGATATCAACGCGTTCAATCAAATGATTCCCGGCGGAGGATAAGATGACCGAGCATAACATACCAGATACCCTTAATTCATTAAGCACCATAGAAGCCTTTTAGCAAATAAGATGCATCTTAAGGATCGGGACCCACTCGGATGCATTCATCGAGCATGATCGAGGCGATCATGCCCTCTTTGAGTACTCCTCTGGATCATAAACCTGGGTCTTCTTCACCGGATACAGCAGTCTTCGCCTTGGGGACTTTGAGCGAGGGAATGAAAGTGCAGGATGTGATGCTTACCACGCGACAGTATGTCCTCCGATCTAGTTACAGAGGAAACAATGTGGATCAGGCGAGCCTACGAAATGAGTGCATAGGCCGACACGAAAGAGCTTCTCGATTGGATGACAAATGGCGGCTCTCGATCTTCCACTTTGTTCCTTGTGGTTCTCTCTCATCGATCTCTAGAAAAATCGCTGAAAAATAAGTATGTAAAATGTTGCAACAGAATGCTACCAGTGAGCGGTGGTATGATCTCACCACTACAGAATTACCATCGCGCATGACCCATCCATCGTGGCACTAGACACTCCTTCTAGTACTGCTATATGAGTCCAAGGCACCCGTGCATCATCTGAGGGTCCTAGAATCTTCGTTCTCAAAAGAGAACAAGGCGATGTGAACCCAGTGCATTTTGGGCTCGTACCATTCCGGCCGAATCGCTGCAGCTACCGCTTCCGCCAAACTTGAAGCGAGCTTCTCTGAGAAAATATCGCTGAATGAAAGGTGTCGATGATGTTCTTGAAAGCCGGAGCGTAATAGTCTGAAATCGAAATATCATCTATTATTTATTCAGATTCTGGGATTGGGGACATACCGTCGGTGATCAAGATATATATACGGACCATAACCGTGCATGTGATGACAGCGCCTCTTCCTTGATGACGCGAAGTGCTTATCTTCTTATCCCAAACGACAACATGCAAAATGACTGAGTTTTGACGGTCAGGATGAAGAGGGTGAGTGAAACACGAAGACGGTCGGACGTGAGGTTGTTTCGCAAAACATTTGAGCTGAAACCCTTGATTGGGTAGTTCTTCATATTTTCCATGAATTGGCAAAGCTTTAGAATGGATAAAATCAAGAAGAGACGTGGAATGTCCATACCTCAGCTGATCAGGCTCCCATACGTCAAATTTGATACCCGTCTTGGCGTCGGGGAAGATTTAAAAAATGTCAGGCTTGCTTGCGATTCATGTTCGCAAGATCGCAACAATGTGCCTTCTCATAAGGTCAGTACAGTTCCTATAGTTTCTTAGAGTAAACCGTACCAACTCACCCACATTCTTTAGGTCAACACAGCAATAAATTAGCAGATAATTGCTGTCCGATGCAAGATGAATCAGTAAAGAATTATTCTAGAAGAACGAATTGAACGTACTCTGCCCTTATTCTTTGCCTCAAAGGTACCCCTGCGCGCGAAGACACCGCACAACGGACTTCCACCTACAAAATCCATGAATATCAACGTGCTGACGAACACCCTTCAAGCTTCAAGGTAGCAATCGTGCCATATCCCCAAGGCCCATATGGCTGTCTTCTCTCAAGAAGAGGTTCACGAACTTCAAATCGTGATGTAAGACTGCACTAAGAAATCCTTGCAGGCTCAGATTAAGTCGACATGGATGACCGACTTCAGCGTCGAACGTTGGGGGATTGTTGGGGTTTTGAATACAGGGCACAGCGTTGTGGTATTTAATGCCGCCCTTTAAAAGCTGGACCTCGTACGCGCCGAATACCCAGCCTGAGAAGAGGTCCAAGCCTTCGAGATCATCGGTCTTGAACCTATCTAAGGAACTCTCCGTCAAAACAGGCGCCACGATGTCAAACTTGAAGTTGTGACCGACTCTCGAACAGTTGTCAGTCGCAACCTGGTTACTGGTTGAGAAATTGACATACCTTCAAGATAAAAGTCGAAAGAACAAAAGGCTCCAAGGGGAAAATGCGATTGACCTCTTCTTAGTTGATGATGGGGTGGATGCACAAGGACAACACGTGTCCTCCTTTGCCCGCGCGGGGCTCTGGGAAGAGCGGGCCGCGGATGAAATGGGAATTTGGATTATTGCCGAGTCCTCGTTGCCTCTTAAAGACCTCCAAACTGGCGTCTAAACTGTGTTCTTCCGTTTGATGATAAATTCGTTGCTTGTACTATTTTATGTACTGATTTTCAAAAATTTAGTGAAAATCGCGAAGAAAATGAAAATGGTGTCGGATTGCAACGGGAGTTTGGGAGTCCGCCACCGTAACTTGAAGCTGCAAAACCATTGACGCAGAAATAGTTCGGTAGGGCACACCGCCATTTCCAAGATGAAAATCTTAGGAAATGTGATATAATTGTGAGAGCGATATAAGAGTGCTGTTATGAAGTCTGAGCTGATAGTAGCCGTAAAGTCTTACACATCCTCACAATTCCCCTCTCAGTATGTTTTGGGAATTCGAGTACATGTGAATCTGTCAATGGACTCGACCCCTTCCTCGACTAGAGTAACATATACAGAGAACATAAGCTACACTAGTACTATGTTCCCTTTTAAATTTATTTTTTTATTCTCACTCAGGCTGCCGCCAGTGGCACATGAGTACTAGTATACGGCGCCAATACGGCGCTTGAATCCCAACGGGAGAATCGCCAAGAAACTAGAAGAACGCTGATTGTCAGGCGGATTGAGTGTCAAATTTCTCAGGTACTACTATCATCATTTTTAGTTTTCAGGGGAGCGAGAGAAAAGGTAACATTTGGACAATGGATTTACTCATAATCAGAATCATAGTCGTACTATATTACACGGGTACATGTTCTGTTGTCTTCGTCGTTCCAAATCGAATTTTTAAAAAATTGATACTCCCCCTTGCCTTCCTCTATACACTACACGAATCATGCGGCTTCCTCCGGAGCACCCAGTCAGATGTGATCGACTCGGAGTCAGTTGTGAGTGAACGACAATCGCCCTCAGCGATTTCTTCAAGTCCCTCCACATGTGGTTTTCTGCTCAACCACGACGGAAGAACAAAATCCATAAATCGCATCGACATCGATTTGACGTGCGGCTCTACTTGAGTGAGAACCGTGCAGACGATCGTGAGCAAGACGAGTCCGAAGGAGATCGCGCATATTATCGTTGGCGCGAGGCCATTCACCGAGAGGTTTAAACAAGTAATGCCGATGCTGGTGAGGAACGAGAGCATTCTGTCGAAGAAAATGTAAATATTGGGTATTTGTACAGTCGTAAATCGAAAGCGAAACTTGAAGACTCACCCCCACATGAGCAAGGAAAAGGGAAGACTGTACAAGATTGCCAGAGCTTCCAGTCCACGGCTTCGATGAGATCGTCGACTAAGAAAATCTGCCTAGTAGCGCAGAGACATAAGTAACCACTTGTCTGTCAAATCTACGGTAAGACGAACCGCAGCTTGAGCAGACCTGTTCTCCTTCCTTCGATGCTCGTGAGATAATAAAAGACCGATGATAGTGCCCCCCAGCGTCAAAAGAAGGGAAACTTGCGTCGCGACTACGGCTGGAGGCGCGGACTGATTCGGAGGAATTCCGCTCTTTGGAAGGACGGAGGGGACGGCCAGGAATGAGACGCTTGCCGCGATGAGTACAGCGGACTACATATATGCGTCAGGAAAGAAGAAATATTAAATAATGCATAAACTCACGAATAAAACCTGCTGCGTCCAATCTTCCTGCAGTTTTGTAACGTAAGTCATCCATGGATGAGAATTGACGATTCCGTCCACGTAGATGTTTTCGAGTGAGGATAAATGCGCCTCAGGAGCGAAAAACAAGAATGGTGAGATGAGTCGTATGAACAGAGTGCGCTTCCGTTTATCCCCTCGAATGCTCTGGTGTCGGGACAACCTTGCGCCGTGTTGGCCCGCAAAGTGAAAAAACTTCTCGTTTACTAGGGTATACATGTATTGAGATTCATGATAGGACCATATTTGAACGAAATCTTTCTCACCAAAGACTGTCATCAAACGAGCTAAAGCCCAGTCAATTCGAGAAAGATCAATCGAGCACCGTTTCACATACCTGCCGCGACGACAGCGTAACCATGGGAGTATCTGGTCTTCTTCAAATCTAATTGTACGATCAGCCAAAGAATTCCCAATCCAAAGATCAATCATGTCACTCACCGTGCAAATGTTTCGACAAGTCTACCAGTTCCAGAGCCTTTTCTTTACCGTAAGGAGATGTAGAATCCAACGATGTCATGGAGTCTAAAATAAAAGCAGACTTCAATATCTAACAGTAATAGATAATTCATAAGGAGTAGCTCACCGGTAGCGTAATAGATAGATATTCCCATTACGTTAGCGATTAGATCGTCGGGAATCGTTTGGTGAAAGGGGAAGTGTTCAACATGGATCCAATACTCGTAATCCAGACCATATTCTGTTCCCAGACCCGTTAAGAATGATTATGATTATGTGAAGACACTCGAATAACGCACTAAGATGGGCTTTCGTGGGGACGGAACCAACAACTTCCGCCATCCAGGTCAAGTCGATTTTATCGATCCAAAATATGCATCGACGAGCTGTGTCCACGCAATAGTAGTGCCAGCTATCTTCGTCATTGTCCTCATCAAGAGACGAGAAAACCTCCATCCTTTCAGGCAGCTCAATGGTGAGGCTGATATCGATGGCTTTCTTCTCGAATGCTTCAATGAATCGTTCGATCGCATCGACATTCTTGCGCTCGTACAGATTATCCTCGGTTAAATATACAAATTGACCATCCCGGCGCATGCTTTCGAAATATAATTGACCTTCGGGATGTGTATGAGGCGACCACCGCTCGTCACAGTGCGTGCTACAGTATTTCACCAAGTCAGCAAAAACATGTTTTAAAGGGCCAGAATATTCACTCATGAATTGTCAACGTCTCCATAGGCCGAAACTCCCAAGTCGTATGATTCTTAGGTCTAGTTTTGTCCGGTAAGAATTGGTCGCGAGCAAACGAAGAGCGCTCACCTTTTAATGTTACGATCATACCGATTACGCCGAGTAGGGAAACATGTCTTGATATTCTTTATACGAGGTTTAATGCATCGGGCTGGCATTTCCTTCGTCGGAAACGCCGCGACCTCAAATGCATACCCGTTCGATGGCGGGCTGGTTTCGAAGGCAGTGGCGACCTCGTCCAACCGTAGAATCTCCCGAGATAAATCGAAGAACGTCCCACCAGAAGACGAGTTATCTAGCATCCAAGAATCGAGACGGCGTCCTCTGTGTGCGTCCATTTGCCCTCCTCTGGGACCGTTTATGTTCCGCCTGTTTATTGCAAATGTGGAACTCAGCAGTCTCTCTTATATCTCGCCACTGGAACGTGCCTGCGCAGTTGTCTGGTCAGACGACTATCTGTTGGAGACGCTTGCCGCCGAAAGCAACGGCGGGGTTTTCCTAGGTCTCTGGTGCTTCCCCGGCACCAGAAACGCGCCTACGATGTGGGATCGACGGCGACTTGACCAAAGGTGAGACCACGCACATATATGTCCATGCAGACGCATAGCGTGTCTCATCAAGCACCGCACAAGCCGATTTCTTCAACAGTAAGGAGCCCGATTCCGGCTTGTCTGATTGTGAATATGGGGCACGCGACTGGAAGCCAACCACGCACGTATTAGTATCAGCAGTACACTCGTGTACCTGCATAATATATACATTAATTGCAGCTCCAGCTATAAGTTACGCGCGTAAGATTGAAGAGATTTAGGATATATGTACCTTTTGAATCAAGTGTTTCCACTCGCAATGAGCTTCTGGTGCACTAAAAAGTTTTTAAAGCTTTGTCTCGTTCGCTTGAAGATGAGTGTTGAAAACAAGAGCGAGCCGATGGGGAGCGGGGGCGAAGTCTGTCACTGTCTCGGTTAGCTCCGATATTTCTGTACTCCGCTTCAAATTTCTGAAGGAGATGAGAACGCGTCGCCCGATGGCCATGAAAGCATGATGATAGTCATATTTTCTTCTCAAGAATACCCCAATAAGGTCTCGTGTTATATTGGTTCGAGGACGGTAAAGAAATACCCCCTAAATCACAACGAATTCCGCATTTTATCGGCAAAGATATCGAGCCCGGTCTGAGCACATTCTCGATAACTTCGTCCCGCTTCCTGTCCCTAAAATCGAGAAGTGCGATTAGAGACCATTTCATAAGATTTTGGCAGACGCACGTGAGTTGAGGTGTTCCGAGGAACGAATTGATTAATAGAAATGTTTTCCTCTGGAACACGAGAGTAATTCCCATCCGCCAACGTGAGTTGATTGAAAACGTTCTCGCTTCCAAAGAGACTGTCGAAGGTAAAGCTTTCGTTTGCCTCAAGATTTGTCAATACGGGTGGTATATTAAATACGAAGAGCAATTACCCGTTGATTATATGGGTACGAAGTCTGCTACGTGGTGCTTTAGAAACCATACGAGATGCAGACGTGATCCTAGAACATACACGATGATTTTCCGAGTCGGAGGGCAAGACGCCAAAAGACGTTCCGTCGAACCCCTTATCTGTCTGTAGGACAGTCAAACATTAGCAACTTCCCCTTGATGATTTATACGCGAAGATGCAACCTACAGCAAGCAAGCCTAACGAGTTGGTGAGACAGGAAACATCGCCCGACTGCATTAAACAGCCATTCTGTGTCCATGATTGCTCTTCCATAATATCAATGGCAGGGATATTCTTTGAATAGTCAGAGATATAGTATTTATAGTCAGAAAAACGAATCACCATGTCTTGCAAGACAAGCGTCGGATAGTAACATTGCGACGTGTTTGGAAACACATTTTCTCTGGACGAGCTAGAGCTACATTGCGATGACGACGGGGGACTCGACGAAACATGTTTGGTATTGTTATCGAGATCTATTCTGCGAGATTTGAAGTCGGTAAGCGGCCCTTCGCATGGATGAATAGTTAGTTGTACCTATAGCTTTGGTTTGATGGGTCATATTGTCGGAACTCCCCCGTCGCATTCCGCTACAAAAAGAAGTGGTCATGGCCCAGTGGAATGCTACTGAGAAATAGGCCAACCTCATAGTTCTTGACGAATATACAAGTACGTCCGCGTTTTATGCAAGACGAACAAAATACGTTAGGAGCAACCCCGTCGCACTGTAAGAAAAGTGAATAAGCCGGGCAATAGGCTCCAAAATTGAGTCCCTCGAACGTACACGGCGCCTCGAACGCCTACAAGCTGTACAAGGAGACTTGTTTATGGCCAACTTTGCCTTGTAAGCGCTCGATTCTTGCAATTCATTGGTGCTGGTTGAGGTGTTGTGTGGTTGGGGCATCTTCGTGGAGAACAGAACTTGCTCGTTGAAAAGCATCGTACGTGATTTATATTCCATCCAAGCGTACTGCCAGTAAAGGCTACTTCGCCGGTCGTGCAGCATCTGGTACCCATGAACGAGAACATCAAGGAGTATGAAGTGCGTCGCAGGGCCCACAGACGCTTTTGGAAAGGTAGCCGTTCGATCGTGTCAAGTCGATTTGCAATGCTAAGCGTTTGGTCGAAGATGATTCTGTCGATCGCACCCTCGTCGGACGTTCGTGGCCAGGATAAGGAAATCTACCAAGGAATAGGGGCCTCTGGCGCGTGTTATCGGTAAAGTTGCCTCTAAAGGATGCAATCGGGCAGTGAAGGTGTATTTGGAGCTTCGAAACTTCATGAATGAGATATAGTAAGAGTTCCGAACACTGGTGCACATTACCTTCCGTCCCTCCACAGAAGACCAGTGATATCGGGAAGAATGCCTTCTTCGTCCTCCTGTCAATACGGGAAGGTGATCCGCGAACGAGGACGACTTGCTGTCTTCGCGTGTTCTTGCAATCGTCCGAGTAAGGAGATGAAAGCGATGTAGAAGATGTGCATCGTGCATGCTGTTCACTTTCGTCCTCAGACTTTTCCCAAGCGCGTGAAATTCAGAGATTGAGTCTACATGCCGCCAGTGAAAGGCTGCACACACCTCGTACTTCGACACGATCCTCCCTTCAATTCGCCCGCATTATGACTCCCGACCAACACCGAGAGTACAATATATCCGGTTTCCAATAGCCAATGACTATGCACGAAGATAGCTTGAAAACTATCTTGACACCTCGAAGTAGAGCTCTTTCGCAAAGCCACGTCCTCTGCCAGTGGAGGTCCCATGGATCGGCCGTTTCGATTCGCTAATCGAAGAAAGCTGAATGGTTCGTTAAAGAGATGTTGGCATCACAAGCCTTTCTCGCTGTGAGATATGATCTGAAGAAACGTAGAACGAATACATTCTGTGCACGAATTGGTCGACATCGTTGGTTCGGTGGAGGTTTGCACAATGCAGCACATGGGAAACCTGAATTGATGGCATCAAGCCGAACTTTGACAGCAAGCCGGGCACGATAAATTATCGGATAATCCGCAAGAAATCAATCCGACTCGATTGTTACACGAACACTGTTTTCATATTATTGCAAAGGAAGCACAACTTTCGTACATGCACAGAATTGAAAAAAGAGTCGAAAATCGTATGGCAGTCACAGTTGTGGAAAAGAACTTGACAAAATGACGAAGTCAACGACATGTCGGGAGGAGGTCTAATCTGACTTGACGCCTTTCTTTGCACTCTTCCCAGTCTTCGATTTGGATTTGCGCCTAATGCCGCTGCTAGCACTAGCGGGTCTCGATCCCCCGCACAATACTTCATACGGATCCTTCTCGAGTAGTTCTCTCTGAGATACCGAGCCTGATAGTGAGTAAGATATCACATTCGTATGCATACATACACATACCATGTCCCTCCTTGCCGTCGTGATCCTTTCAAAACTCTCCCATTGCGGTGAGCCGCCAAAGTCCTTCTTCACTTCTTCTCTCTCGGATGGGTCAGATGAGATCATGTACTTCCAGAACGCGTTCGCGACCTCCTGATCGTCCTTCCCGTCGTGAGTAAACTGTAGGACGAAATCTTTACCGTCGAAGCTGCCGCAGCCAGGGAAGTACTTTGCTCTCTCCCAAACCGATCTGCGTTGCTCCTCTTCACTGCGGCGGGGGAGGACAAGAGCAATCTTCTTGGTGTAGACATCGAGGAAGTTCTTTACGAGATCCCGCTCGGTCGCGTTGTTATAGGTCGAGTACAAACGATCGCCTTCCTGTAGCATCGCGAGAAAGCTCTCGACGGAAGCGGCGTTCGTCTCTGTCAAACCCGATCGTCAAGGATCGCAGAAATTTCAAGAGCAAAACAGCTTACCTTGGCCGTCCACATTGCACCTCACTGCGACAATGCCTTCCGATGCGTGGGTCGCAACATGCTCTTTCAAGCTGTCGGGCTCGATCAAGGATTGAACGGCACAATAATCCAGAACACAGCAGTTTGAATCTGCGGTTAGAATATAGACGGAAGAGAAGCCTGACGGAAGTTTCTGTGGTAGTTCGAAATCAATCTGATTCATAGCGAACGCGAGGAATTCAGAAAGAACTCACGGTGATCTCCTCCGCGACTTTGAGGACGAATTGTTTGTTGGTTTCGTGATCCATGGGTCCAAGCTGAAGGTCGAAGACAATTTTGCAAGGGCAGTGGAGAAGAGATGAGGAGTGATCGAGCAATCGTTTCGTCGACTCTTCTTATAAACGTTCCACTGTGAGCCGCCGACAACACAAAGAACGGATCGTGACAGGTTCGCCAAAATTGAGGCATACCCCTTGTTCGCTAGCGTCGTCATGATTCAAGGAGCCTGCTTCATCTTCCTTTCGTGCCTCGAAAGAAAAGAAGCGGAATGCCGGTAACAACGTCGTCGAGACTTTCGAGCAAGAATATGGCAGTACTCGAGGGTCTTTGTGGTGGAGGCACAAGTCATTTCCGTCGTCATCAGCCGTCAAAGAAAATCGCAGTCCAGGGCCGGATTATGTTGACAGACTGTAAGCCGTCACGGTCTTTGAATCCTATTCCATTTCTTGCAAAGACTTCGATTCTCTATGAGGCGAATGGTCAGATTTTCACTGGAAAGATTGCCCTTGCCCGCAGCTTGACGACATCCCGCGCAGTCCAGCAACTCCCTCCATTTTCCTCTCTCCTGTGTTACTACGTTTGTTCGTAGATAGATCAGGTTGAGGAGGCTCGAGGACGCGCCAGTGTTAGATGTGGGCCGAGTACACACTGGTAATGTTGCTTTCCTCGCCCATCCGATTTTTTCCCGATGGGTTTTTCGAGATGGAAAACTTTTGCTCACGTCCTGCACGTTCAACCAAATTTCCTTGGGCGCAATATTACGTTAACCTTCATAAAATATTTCTTGCGTGAAATCGAATTCGACATGATCGTTGTTGGAAGATGGCGTACCAGCACAGCATCCCGTACACGCGTCAAATACGTACACTGCGGACCCACTTAGACGAGCTCAACAACAGACCATCACCATCGCCAGCTTCAACAGCTCGCCCACCAACTTGTCGTTGAGGATACATCTATTAGACGCATAGACATCATGCATTACATGCGCTTTCCTTTGGAGAACATAGATGATGTCCTGGTCCTTCAGTACGAGGATGAGCGGATGCTCGTGTCCATGAACCTGAGCTCGAAGGAGGAGCGCTATGGCGTGAGCTCTTTCACTAATATTGTAGCCCATCCTGTGCTCATAATCTAATCTCGTCCAGGACATGCTGAGGTTTGTCAAGGAGGAGTGGGGCTTAGAGAAGGAGGAAGTAATCTTTCAGACGGACGAGCATCCTCTGTGCAACGGCCAGCGCGTCAAGATGAACCAGTCCCTGTTCATTCCGCACATCACGTCGCTCATTGGCACCATCTACGTCTCGAAGAAGCAAAAGAAACAAGTTGAAGGTGAGACTATAGATCTTGCATACATGCGCCTTCGTCGTTGCTGATGGCGACGGCAGCTTTAGCGCCGGTCGTGGAGAGCAAGCTCACGGAAATTGGAGCGGCCACCACGAAAGAAACGACGACGAACAACATTAGCGCAATAAGCCGCTTGTTGGAGTTGGCCGACCAGGCAATCGATCATGACGATGAGACGGACAAGGCGTCGTCGGACGAGTCGACAATTATGATTGATCGGGAGGACGCCGAGAGCGAGGCGTCTGACTCTAGCGAAGAGAGTGCTCCGTACGATACGCTCGCGGACTCAACCGGTAAGCGCAAATGTATTCACCTCACTTGGAGAGTCTTGCTCATTTATATCTGTAGCGAGCATGGTCCGTACTGAAAAGTCATACATCACGGAAGAAAGCGAAGAGGAAGGTGAAATGGACAATGCGCTGGCAGACTCGACAGGTGCGTTAAATATCAATATCTCTTTCTATGTACTATCTGACTGTTTTCTCAAAGCGAGTATTGCGCGTAGCGAGAACAGCGAGAACATGACCAACATGGAGGACAGTCAAACGTATGGTGCCCTCGCAGACTCCACAGGTTTGTGAATATTTGTTCAGGAATATGTTACCATACTCATCATTTTCTTAACAGCGAGCATGGTGATCAGTGGTAAGCCTTCAAACATGGAGGATAGTCAAGTGTCGGAGGCTCTTGGAGAATCAAGAGGTACGCTTCTCTTCATGTCGTTGCATGTAAATGCCTTGTTCACGTATCTCGAAGCTACTATGCTGCAAAGCGAAGCCACTTCCGAAGAGGAATACAGCGAGGCAGCGTCGACGGCCCCCGCCTCCCCTTCATATTCTGAATTGTCGCTCCCGAAGGCAAACGATAACAGGGTGCTCATGATTCGCGTGCACAAGAACGTCAACTCCACTCCGCCTATCATCTTCAAGGTCAAACTGAACCAAAGTTTGGGTAGCGTCTTCCACCGCGCTTGCAACTACTTCAACTTCGATCCGACCATGTGAGTACAGCGGTTCCTTCCCAATGGATTTTCGGCACTAATGTAAAATCAATGCAGGTCGGCGATATTCCGTAATAAGTCGAATGCGCCTCTGTTCAAGTCTATGTCGGATCCTATGAGGCTGGTATGCAGTCGAGGAGGGTATGACTTCATCATCTATGGATACTCAATCGGAGAAACTTGTCGTGTCGTTCTATAAAGGTTTGTGTTTTGTAAAAATACTGTAAGGAATAGTGGAATCAACATCAGGCATCATGCATCATGTACAATAGTACCAATCGTCGTCGCATATGAAACATTTTTCTTGGTCATTCAGTCAGCGATGCCTTGTCATTACAAAAACAATATACTATGGTAGTGAATGTCTATGACGAATTTGACAATTAGATTTTCAGGATCCTTCACTTCAAGCTTCAAGCACCGCGAAGCTCGTCGGCTTCAAATCTCCCTTCGAAACAGGAAGATGCGCAATCTCCTTCAGCGACACGCCTCCATTGACACGCTCGAAGACCTTGATCCCTCCACCGAACGTTCCTCCCGCAATGAGGAAGCGGTCGTCCGGCCCAAAGAAGATGAAGGCCTTGACGTGGTTCAGTCCCGTGCGGACCTCGTTGACGAGCTCCAGACTGCCTGGGTTCTCGCTCGACAGAGGCTTGAAGATGGCGATGGTGTCGCCCTCGGGGTGCGGGTCGTTGCGGTTGGAGGCGTAGATGTACGCGTTGGGGTAGGACGCGCTGGGAGGCGCGACGAGGAGCTCGGCGCCGATCATGGCCGGGTCAGAGGACGCGGGGGGACTGGTCAAGGTGGAGGCTGAGGCGAGAAGCTCGGGTGACGACTCCACATCGGTAGAAAGGGGAGGGAGCGTGTGCGCCGTGAGCTCGAGGGTGAGCTCAAGGAGGGTGTAAAGCACATTTTCTGAGAAGCAATATTAGTCAATCAGCTTTGAGAATAAATGTCAAAGAATGTTTGCTTACCGTAGAACACGACGTGCCTCGGTCCTCCTCCCGAATGCTCGTCAAACACCACATATCCAGCGACCTCCCAGATCCCCTCTTCGTTCTTCTTGAGGCGGTAGATGAGGTCCGTACCGAGATCGGGGACGAGGACTTCCTTGTGGTCGCCACGGCAGATGGGATACACTTGGTGAGTGTGAGGTCCCTCCTGCCTGACTTCGTTGGGCCCAGTGCCACTGAATTTGAAGACAGGCTGCTTCAGAGTGAGCTTTCCCTTGCTATCGGGCTCGTAGACGGCTACCGTCCCTGACATGTACTACATGTAGATCTTAGTGAGTAAAGGAAGGCAACGTAAATCCATGGATATTAAAGAAATACCACTTACGTTTGCCACCAAGACTTCGCCGTCGAGAGGAAGGATCGAGCACGGAGTGTCTCCACCGCTGGAAACGTCACCGATGATTTCGCCTTTCCCAGTCTCCGAATCGTATAGCAACGTCAAGATACGGCCATCCTCTCCTTCTTTTCCTGCATAGAAAACCGAAGGGTCCTCTTCGCTCTGTGTCACCCAGCCTGGGCATTCTCCAACCTTCTGAGAGGCCACAATCGAGAGTTCGCCTGGCCGCTTCGAAGAAGGCGCGTTGAACTCCAAGGTCGTGACAGAGTCGGTGAGACCCCCAACGAGGAAACGGTACGACATGAGAGTACTAGAGAAAGAGTTTTTGAAAATGAAGTAGTAGTGAGTCTGAAGTGGACGGTTGACGAAGCTGAAAAATTTTAAGCCTTACTTATAACCTCCAACTCCTCGAATTGATCATAATTTCGCGCAGACGTTAGCCCCTCGTAATCATTTCGTAAAATCACGAATTGCAAAGTTGGGCGGCCTAAAATTTAGCACGTAGGCTTCTCGGAGTGCGAGTCACGGATGCAATGATCTGCGCGATTCGAAGTCGCCATTCGAGATCTTCGATTACCGCTCGACGGAAGCAAACTGAGGTCACTTGGCAAAAATTCATTTTTGCAAAGGAATCGCAACGACTGTCACGTCAACTCTGTTGTAAACATTAGCTTGTTGGAATATCGGTTATGTCAGCAATAATTTCCTTTTATATTCTCGTGTGGCTGGCACGGTCTGCTCCAGCATATAGTCTCGAACAGGTGTATCGTACAGTTCTTTAGCTCTTACTACGACGATCTACATTTCCTATTCTCTAATTTCATCAGGTTATGAGCCTCGCGCTCAAGCTTTAACGATCTCAACTCGAACTCTATTGCATGTCATCATCCTCGCACAACACTCGTTCCCGATCAGCAAACATGGCAACTGCCACCGGTACCAATAACGTCCCTGCAAATGGATTCACCATCACAAAGTTTCGAGATGAAGA
>KQ086048.1:0-85208 GCA_001020605.1 Schizopora paradoxa
ACATCCTCCAAGTTCTCCCCTATCATTATGTCTCAATTTTATTATATTTAAATCTGTACATTAAATTGTTTAAATATTTAAATACATCCCCCTCTGCAATATCCCTATTTAAATAGGGCCACCTAGATGGCTGAGAGATGGTACTTTAAATGATTTTAAAGTCCTTTAAAATGACTGGCTGGAAGCAAATGGTTAATCATTTTGCCTTGTTTAAATAAATTTATTTAAATAGCGTAGGGGTTGGTGAACCCCTATATTTAAAAAACGATCCATGAGGTCCCCGAATCCTCCCCCACGATCCTTAACTGATCCACTTCTGGTCCAAGCACGGTATCGTGAATCTAGAGACAGGGAAGGATGTCCCCGCTGGGCATACTGGTGAATTATGGATGTAAGATCTACTCTCCTAATCGAAAGTAAATTTCTGACACTTGTTATGCTTTCATAGTCGCGGTCCGAATATCATGAAATGCTATTGGAACGACCCAGGTATGACTTTATGATCTTGACAATATGTGTCGCGCTTACAGTGCGCATCGAACCCAGCGGCGACGAAGAAAGCCATCACCCCCGAGGGTTGGTTCAAGACGGGAGACATTGCTATTATAGACGAAGATGGCTTTTTATACATCAAGGACAGAGGTGCGACTTCAAGTTGTTCTCGTCTGACCCTTTCTGTACCTGATCGACATTTTCGACCCTTTCCAGTAAAAGATATCATCATCAGAGGCGGCGAAAACATTGTGAGCTCTTATAAATAACTACCCCGCTACTGAGTCCCTGGATTGAATTTTTGGATCTAGCATTCCGTCGAAGTAGAGAACGCTCTTTACGCCGATCATCGAATATTCGATGCTGCGGCCGTGAGCGTTCCAGACAAACGACTGGGCGAACTTGTCGCGGCTGTGGTTGCGACCAAGCCCTCGTTCAAGGGTTCCGTCACTGAGGAGAGCGTTTTGGAGGTGGCAAAGCAGCAGTCAGTATTTTCTTTGCTTCAACCTCAAGCTTTCCACTGAAATAAATGGCTCGCGCGTCCTTTCACGCAGCCTTCCGTCCCATGCCATCCCCGTGATGATACTCGTGCAGGATGAGATGATAGGTAAATTAAGTTTCACTTCGCCTACGTTTTGGGTTTCATTTCCCCTGACTATGACTTCGACGAGTAGAGCGAAACGCAAACGGGAAGATCATGAAGGACGTCGTACGGAAGCGCGTCAGAAGCGAGTGGCTCCACCGCCAGAAGCTCAAGACAAAAACAAACGCATCCTCAGCAAGATTGTGACGCAGTAATGACTTAATGAGTAACATTTCCATGTACATGTATTTTATGATTGTTCTTTACATCTAGATTTCGTTCGGGACAATTTTGATTAACATGGGCTCCATAGAAGTAGTGTGATATGTGCACACCCTATACCGGACTCCAGTCGTCCAAAAGTGTAAGGTCGATGACATCGATATGGGCCGTCTCTTGCTTCCTTTTTCCTCTGTAAGTGCCATTCCAAACGAAGGTTGCGGGCTTAGAATCTTCAGACTGTCCTCAAAGTTCTCTCCGCTATGCATCCAAAAGCTCTCGTTCCGACTCTAGTTGCCTGCGATGCTCTTCGATTGCATATTGTTCATTGTTTATATTCTCCAACCTCTAATGCATTGGAATCGCACGAAAGAATGAATGAAGACGAGGCACGGATCACTACAAATATAAGACGTACCGTGCTTATCTCTCGCTCAGTCATCTTCGAAGCAGGGTGGATCATTTCTACCTCATCGACCTCCGGAAGCATGTTCGGTACTGTCTCAGCTTTGACAGGGAAATCCTCTTCACGGGGAATCAATGCTAGTTCTACCTCTGCCTCGCTTTCTGCTGTTCTCTCTCTTTTGGTTGGAGGCATGGACACCAAATCGTGTAACGGTTTACGTTTACGTGGAGATCGGCGGGTATCTTCAGCTTTGGGTAAGATTCCTTGAGCCCTAAGGAGCTCTGAAAGAACCGCATATATGATGTTATTGATGATAAGCAAGATACTGCATGCTCACGTTCGGAACGGTAGTGGAATTCGAAACAGTAAACCGGTTTTGGTTCTTCGCATTCTTGAAATGAGCAGATCTCTGGGCGCCTGTCACGGAATGATTCTTCCGCTATCCTTTCGTCAGCAAATGGTTAGTGTTCATCTTTCAATTAGATGGTGCTTATCCCACCCTACTGTATGTGTGAGGATGTTCAATTTTGCTTCAGGAATCTGTTTGGGTTTTTCTGCGAACTTTGCTTTATCTGTTTTCTCAATCGCCCGACGCTTGTAGCCGTCGATTACTTGAACTTCATACATTTCGACGACAATTATTCCGAGAGTGTTGTCCGGTCGGTTTTCTATGGCACCACCATGTGTCACATCTTCATCTTTAGGCCTATATTCCTCTGCAAGCAGACCAAGCCTCGATGAAATGAACTGACAATGGTGAATTAAATTAAAGCACTTGCCGATCGATTCATATGTTATGTCAGAAAACATGAAGGGATTTTTCTTCTTAGTACCCGTCCAAACACCTTTGAAATTCCCCGAACGTTTCCCATTTCCGAAGGTAAGGCAGTCATCAATAAACTCTCCATCGATGAATAGGTTGACTAGATACGAAACGGTATCGTCTGGTACCCGCCAGCAAACGGTAAATTTCTGGAGAGTTTACCATTGAGTAATGGTAATCAAGGCTTGAGTAGTCTAAAACGTACCTCGCCTGTTTCACTAGCAATGTAGCAAATCGTTGACCTAACGTCCTCCACCCTTGTATCATATTCTAACATGCGACGCCGCGGCCCTCCGACCTTAACCCAGGCACCAAACTCGTTATATGTCGGCATGGCTCTTGACTCTTGAGCTTCGGGCGGTTACTATGATCAGCGTTCAAGGAAGGTAAATGTTGGTCAGTAATTTATAGAAGGTCTCTACCGAAGAGATCGTAGAGGCTGGAAGCAAAGATTCGGAGAGGGCGCAATGGCGCACCTCGCCCACGCCTCATCCTCGCTTGTATACCGATCCCGATCGCTCATACTAATCAAGGCACATGTACTATTAAGTAAAAGTGAATTCGAGAGAAAAGGCGTCGCTGAACGACCAGGAATAAAGAAAGTCGTTATTATCTCGATGAAAGACAAGAAAGACGTACGCACCTCAACTTGAAGCTCAAGGACGTTGACACTGGAATCTTCGGTTGTTTCGTGGATTCAAGTTCGATTTGAAGGCGCTAGGCAGCATATGCCTGTGTATTCCGAGTCGAATTCGATGAATACACCTTTGTGGCATTCTTCTTCGATTTCCATTGATTTTCTCTTGGTCGAGAGCGAAGGGAGCGGTTCGAAGTCATCGTCGTTTGTCAATGCGCACGGACCCACATTGAACTCTGCCAGTAACCGCGATGATCGACCCGTCGCTCTACGCATCGCATCTACAGGAGCGCGCCCGTCGCACAAGGGAACACCTAAGCGAGACGGGAACTTCATTCAAGGAGTCAATGCGCGAAGACGAGCGCAGGTATAAAAGGGAGTGTAGACTGGGACGAGGAATGCGTCAACAACAACATTTGATTACACTTCAGCACCTTTCGCGATGGAAGCTATCAAGCAGATCGTCACCTCGAAGGGAGTCATGGGTTTGATAGAACCCAGTACGTCGCAGGACTAGACTGTGGAAAAAGTTGCTTTACTCAGTACATTTGCAGCCATCAAAGCATTTGCACCCCTTCTCCAGTCAAGGAGAGGTGCAATCGAAAGCACTACTCGCAAGACCTTCCAGTTCGGCGCAACGGAGCGGCAATCTGTATGTTTTTTGATGATTGCTCGAGACTAGAGCTCTGACTATATGTAACGTCCATCCATCCAGCTTGACGTTTACTACCCGGAATTGTCTTCAGATTCCCCAAAGCCTCCCATTTTACTTTTCTTCTACGGAGGTGGTCTCACCTACGGAAATCGCATTTTCCCTGCGCCTCTGGATCTCGTCTTTAAAAATTGCGGCGCGTTTTTCGCGTCTCGCGGCATTCTCACCGTCATCCCTGACTACCGTCTCGCCCCTCAGGCCGTTTATCCAGAGCCAGTTGAGGACCTGCGTGACGCGTTCCGTTATGTCATCGCGAATCTAGGCGACGCGGGTGACACCAAGCGCGTCTACCTCACCGGTCATTCCGTGGGCGGCTCACTCCTCTTATCCATGCTTCTCTCGGAGAACCCGCGGTTTATCGAGCACGAGGAGTTGAAGCGACACGTCAAGGGCATTGTGCCGCGTGGCGCAGGGTGTGCTTTCGACCTGATTCCTCCCCCAGTCGTATCTGTATACCACACTTTTTACGGAAGCCAGGAGAAGTCGGTGACTCTTTCGCCCCTTGGTCTACTCAAGGAAGCATCGCAGAAAACTTTGGACGCCCTCCCTCCTATGCTCATTATCCAGGCTGAGGACGAACCTCCATTTGTCTCCACTCCGTTGAAGGGCTTCAATGCCCTTTTCGAAGAAAGGACTGGCAAGAAGATTGAAGTCAAGGTTGCCGAAGGCCACAATCACATCAGCGTCAATATGGCTCTGAACTCGGGAGAGGGTGAGCAGTGGGGCGAGGAGCTCGTGAAGTGGGTGAAGGACAATGTGAGTACTGCCTCAAGCCTTCTTTCTGGTGCAACAACTGAAGTGATGCGTTCGAAGTAATCAATCTTAGTTGCCTGTGTTCTAATGGGGTTGGAGCTAGAAAAGAATATAGTTTGTACTTGATAGAAGAAGATTCGTGCTCCGATAAGCATGTTATTGTCATGAGACGGGCTCCATTGTCGCCTTTCTAACAAATCGATGAGTCGGTTTTTTGAGAAAAAAGACGAGGCAAGCTGATGACATAAGCGCCGCTCAACGCGAAACTAACGCGAAGCCGCAAGTTGAACTCGAACTACGACCTCGACAACTCGTCGATCATCCTCTAGAGCTTTTCTGTCGACCAACCCTTCCTTCTGTCGCGTTAATCTCTACCAATATCTGTGGAGAAACGCACTTGAGAGGCGGAAAACGTATGCCAAGGCCTTGACTTCCTCACGAACCGTTCAGGGTTTGCGCTCCGGATTCGAATAAACGGAGCATAAAATGCCACCAAAGGGACCTTCTCAAGTTAACAATTCCATAGTGGCCCAGCAAACGCAATTTAAGCAAAATCGGACGAACCTCAAGAGGGCCCAAGGTCAAATTTCGTGTGCCGAATGTCGAAGGTGAGCGATTTGCGACTGCCTGATGTCCACTCGAAATGTCCTAACAAAACCATTTCTTTTTGGTTCCGTCGCGACGTGCAGATTAAAACTTCGGTGCGACAAGAAGGTCAGCAAAGGAGATGTCTGACGAAATCCTCGACTGATGCTTTACATCGTGTAGGTACCATGCTTTACATGTACGAAACGTGGATGTTCGAATATTTGTCCACTCGGTTCGCGTTTCAGCTTACCGTTATTCTATTAAAACCATATTTACCTGCTATCTTCGCGTAGGGACGTTGAGCAGTACGGTTGACCAACGGAAAGTGCTGCGGAGTCTCGAGTCACGTTGTGTTCTCAAACTGAATCTTAATATTAGGCCAAACCCAGACAGCGAAGAGGAGCTGCTGAAGATCATTTCAGTCATGTCAGACCGCATCCATCACCTTGAAGACGCCCTTCGTCATGAGTGCACCTGGCGATCCGGAGATAGTACCCATCCTCTTCTCAAGGACGAGCTTCTTTTCGCTGCAAACGGTCCAAGCAGAATCGCTATTCCATCGAAGTCAGAACAACGATTGATTTCCTCGGACGATGAGTTTTCCGACGAGGAAATAGACTTTATTGATGCGACAGGTCAACTAACCTTACACGAAGACTCGTCAAGTTCGCTGATCGGCGCCTCGGGAACAGAGGTACGTAAATGTTCTCCAGATATTATTTGCAACTAAAACGAGCACACAGAACGCTTTGCTGGTGGTAAGATCCATTGAACGCTTCAAAATGTGCAACTTCTTCAAATCTTATAGGAAGTTGGACTCACAGGCGCTTTCCTGTCAGACGACGGGAAGCCAGAGCTGCCTTTGCCGAGCCAAATTGTGCAAGCAAGTCTTCTATGGCCCTTCGGATTACTGCGCTTGCCTCCCAGTGATTCGGCATTTCAGTCACTTCTTGAAGCTCACCTCCCACCGCGCGAACGGGCCTCGGGGCTCGTCGAAGCATTCCTACAAAATTTGTCGTGGTTCATACAGCCTATAACGCGAGAGCAAATCGTGGGCGAGCTCATTCCTTTGGCGTACCAAAGCGATGAGAAGATAGATGCCTTTGATCTGGGTCTTCTTTTCATGGTGCTCGCAATGGGTGCAGCTGCCGACTTGACTCTCACACCTTCAAACCAAGAGGGAGAACGTTATCGACATCTGGGTCGAGCTGCTCTTTCTATTAAGCCCGTCTTCGAAGAGCATTCTCTGTCTGCAGTACAAGCGATCGTCTTGATTTCATGCTACGAGATCGTGTCGGGCCTGGGGCGAAATAATGGTCCAGATTACGGGTGGAAGGTAATGAGTTTGGCTATGAGGTTCAGCTCCTGTGTAAGTCACGACTTTCGTACTGGTAGGTAAGGCACTGAGTCAAGTCTTGCTCTACGATAAAGATGTTCATATGTGAGTCCGTCAAAGCTAGTCTTAAATTAAAATCAAGGAATGAGGATTTCAGACTATGAACCAACTCCGTCTCACGAGGATCCGAAATTGACACAGAGACGTCGACTTTTGTTTTGGGAACTTTACGCCGTCGATTGTTGGCAGGTAAGAAGAGTTCTATAAGCTTTCGGTCGACAATCAGGTTGATTGAGAAACTTACCTTGGATGTAGAGTCTTGCTATGGGAAGGCCGCCCTCTTTTCGTTTCAAAGGAATTAGATGTCAGTTTCCAACCGATCCGGATGCATCGAATCAAGACATCGACCCGTCAGCTCCTTCTCGTTTGTCGTCCCTCTGTTTTTGAAGTTTCGTGTCAGGAACTGATTATCATATTTAGTCTGGAACCTGAAGTATCGATTCGCCAAGCATGTTCTTACGCCAGTCGTGGATACCCTCTGTTCTGGCCGCGCATATAAGTATTCGGACATTCTCAGGCTGGATAGACTCGTACGAAATTTCGACAAAACACACCTGAATAACAATGCTGCGGTGTTGGAACCTACGGACCCTCAGCCGTTTGCTCGTTCGTCCCTCCTTGATACACTCAACGAATTAGGTATGTTGTGACTGAACTCTAAGGATTATACTGCGAAGCTGAGCAACTCCGAGCGCTAATGCATATTCACCGAGCGTCTTTTGCCCGCGCCCTCATAAATAATCCTGATAATCCACTTCGAGGTCCATACGCGCCCTCGTTCTTGGCAGCTTATCGGAGCGCGGCTGCCGTGCTCCAGAGACTTAGGGATTGTTTTTCCAAAATCTCTGAGATTTTCTTCCGTCACTGGCCGATGTGGGCTTACATGCTTTCCGCTGCAGTGAGTTCTATCTGACCTTTCTGAACGAGCCAGACCCAGATACGCTGCTGTACAGGTCATCGTCGGTTCGGTTGTCACGAAAAAACCAGACATGCGATTGGCACCGTCCGCTGTAGATGAGTTACGACATGCTGTCGAAGTGTTTACGGCTGCAACAGACCAGCCCGTGGTTAGAGAAATGTTGGTATGTGCCACATCAGAGTGCAACAATTTCAAACATCGTTAACGCCTCGTTGCTATCCTTCTTAGCCCATTTTGATTCGAATCTATGAAAAAGCGAAAGCTGCGCTGGATGAAGCGCGATCGTCGGGACCTACGGACGCGAGTGGGTCTCAAGAAGACGAAGACCAGAATCGTTTGCTGGATTTACTGAGAGGAAAGACCCGAGTTGTTCAAGGGCGTCCGAGGCGCGAGAATCTAAACTCGAAAGAGTACAGTACTTCGATTCCAGCACCTCAATTTGACGGTGACGTCGCGGCAAATCCAACTCAATGCACTGTCCCAGCAATCCGCGACTCTGCATGCACCCCTCAGTCGCTTGGAACGCCCCATCAGAACGAAACCCCGACAGACCATAATATTGAGGTGCCAGCTTGTTATGGGAGTTTGACGTATGACACGCCGCCCCACTATAGCTTCCCCCTCGCATATGACTTCAGATACATCACAAATTTCGACTCGATGTCTGTCCCAGACTGCACCTCAACGGCGACCTCGAATTCCACACCCGATCCCGAACCTTTTCCACCGCATAATTATCCGAACAGTACTCCTCTCCCCTACCGACAATCCATGCAGCTCGGAGAGGATGCTTCTACGAAGCACCCTACGTCATACACTATGCTGCCACCTGAGCATAACGCAGCGCACCAATTTCTCCAAGGAGCGGAGCCTACTTCGCTCTTCCCGAATAACCAACTGGTCGGAGAGGCTTGGGAATCCTTCGTCACGCAGTCAGGATTCACAACAGAGGAAGAAATGCTACGCCTTTGGGGCATATCCCAAACATGATTAAAGATCTTGTGACTAAATCAAAGAGACCCTGCCATTGTCTTCCGTTGCTTTGAAGCGAGGATCGAGGACATATTCTACATTAGCAATAAACCTCAGTAATCAGAGTAATAATGTCATTAATGTCGTATGGCATGCGTAGTCGGGCAGAAATATGGAAACGGGTGAATGATGAGCGGAGTAACTTCTACTTGTTGACGAGTGAGAAGTTTGGCGTTCGCCAAATTGTGCTGATGATTTTGTCGTCCTTCGTCGTCGCGTACTTCCACGCATCTAATACGCTTGCCAATTTCGCATTAACTCGTCGACTGTTTCGAGCCCCGAATCTGACATGAAGGATTGCCAGGAGTCGTCTGTCTGCTGACCGCCATGCTCCATATCGAAGTCAATGATAGGTAACGATGAGCCAACTTCGGGTGCGGAGGATTGCAAGAAATCCGAGAAGAAAGTGGGATCCGTGGGCAAGAAAGTTGCGTCGTCAACCGGAGGCGCATCAATTTGGGGCGTCTGTTGTGAAACGAACGATCCTCGAGCAAAGGATGAGGTTGCGGGTGAAAGGCCATAAGTCACGTTCGGATGTTCCTGGATGCTGCAGTCGAGCCCTGGAAAATAAAGTACGTTTGCATCAGGTCCGATGTTCGAGGCGTGTGTGTCCCGCCACGCTTCGTTGTATAGATTGGCATTCCCAGTAGGTATACTCTCTACTGGAATTTCAGGTGTCTGGCCGATTATGGCAGGCGAGGAACCTCCAGCTTGAGTACCATAAAGTCTTGACGCCGAGCCCCCTGGCGACTCAGAGCCGCTCTTTTCGAAAGGCATCCTCCGCGGAGTGGAAGAGCGATGAGTATGCGAAGAGCTCTCAGAGTCGCGTTCAGGAAGGGCAGAGGTCAGACTTGATGAGTTATTATGCTCCATCAAGCGCGTCGAACCCGTAAGAATCTTGAGGACATCCGTACAAATCTCCTCTTTCATTCCTTCCCCAAGACCAGAGACCAAACGGTGCACGTCACTGGGTCCGATTCCGTTTATTACACCGCTTGTCTTGACGCCTTCGAGTGCTGTTTTTGCTCGTTCATACATCGCCGTTAGAAATGGCTGGGGAAAAGGTAAGAGTAATAGAGTGCAGCGTATAAAAATGAACGCACCAATCCTTGATGTAGAACGGGGTGCTCAGACACGGTCTTAAACAACTTAATGGCTTGTTCAAACTCATCGAAGGCAGCGAAGGCGAGACTGATGCAGGGACTTCTCGTGACCACTGATCCAACCACGACCTGATTTTAATCAAGTCAGTCTCAGCCACATGTACCAATGAGGAGTGAACACACGCTTGCAGCAAGAGCATGAGCCCACACGGGCCAATTCCGAAGGAAAACGTGAGGGAATGCTATGAACTCCTGCTTTAACACCCTCAGTAATGCGGTTGCACTACTGTATGCAGCGAAGAATGACGGGGAGAAGGGGCTTTTGAGAGGATTATTAGGATTATCTAAAAGAGCACGAGCGAAATAGTTGCGATGGATATATAAGAGGACTACGTCACTATGAGTGAGCGTTGCTGTGAGCAATATAGCATTTATCTTAACGTACCACGATGACGGAAGTACGTTAGAACAAACCGACGGCTGAATAGCGCCCGTTCGTCCATCGATTTTGATAACTCAGGAGACTGCTCGATTGACGGTAAATCAAAATCCCGAACCAGTCGATCCATTTCCAATATTTCCGAATATTTCGGTGGACGAGCCGCAGATAGTCGAATAGCAACCTTTGACAGTACTTCCTTCGTGAACAGATTTTTCATTGCCCAAACTGTAACAGAAATCGTGAATGTCCGATAAATTATCAAAGGGGAAGGCATGTTTGAGCGTACATGAAGGAACAACTGTCCCGTTGGCAAGAACTATAGCATCGCGGTCTTCTGGAAGTTCACAGTCGACTGCGTCTGGTGTCAAACTGATGGGACGACTGATAGAAAGACTCTGGGCACAAGGAAATCAATCTTCGAAGTTTGTAGAAACGTCATTTTCACCTGCCTTCCAATTGTCCACCCAGCACATTTCCCAAAATAACACGCGTCGTCTGTGTACAATTTTGGGATCTAATTGCCAGCCAGCAGGGTCTCTATCTGCAAAGGATGTTTATTTGACCGAAAGAATGAGCGTGACCGATTTACATACGCAGACCAATCTAATGAAACGTCATAAGAAAATAAAAGAGCCTTTATTGTGAAGAAAATGACTCACGCTTGCACCCAAGCTTGAAGCAAGGCAAAACATCTTCCAAACCGACTCTAAGCTTTGCATCCTCCCGGAAATGACATCGTATGACCCCATTAGAAAAATGGCTTGCACAACAGAGAGAGAACCACCATCAAAAACAGACTTGACTCCTAACGCAGCGCGAGCAAGGTGTCGATACCGCTCAGCTTCTGCGTTATATGGAGGTAAAGTCAAATCCGCTGCTGCACCTACAGCGAAAACCATATAAAGAAGAGCTAGATCATGGAGGTCCATTCTTGCTGTCTGCTCGTTCGAAAGACGTTTGTATGCCGCCGGGATGAGTTCTTCCATAATCTGTTCTCTCGAAACGGGTCTACCACTCCAGGACGAATTCAACAGGAATGCTTCGCCTAGGCCGGAGGCACGCTCGCGAGAAGGAAGTTGAGACTCAAGGAGAACGTGTAGTTCGATTGTAGACCTAATTGGGAGTCCGAAAGGCCAGAGCTGGCTTACTTGGACTAGCCGCTGAGGAATCCTTAGTCTCTCGTCCATCGGGTTTGACAACTCTAGCCCATAAACACCCACACCCTGTAACAAAACAATTATCATCAGAGAATTTCTTTGCCTAGTGAAATACCTCTTACCGCCAGCAACGCTTGATCCAGGCCTGTGCCCAAAGAACGCGAGCCTCCTCCATCTGAAATCGTAAGAAGGCCCATCACGCTTTGAAGTTCATCTTCTTGCTCTTCCTTATCCAAATCAGCTTCTCCGTTCTCTCTTGGTCCAATTTCTTCTTTGAACAAGTGAAACTCATCTCGCAAAAGAGGATGCAACTCCGACGAGCGCATGCCATGCTCAATCTCCAAAGCGTCCTCTAATTGACGTATTCGGTTTGACATTTCTGCGATCGTCTGGCGCAGCTCGTCCGTATCGGCCAGATCGAGTCTGCGAAGAATCGATTAGTCTAGAGAGCATGTAGAAGGCGATATCCGCCAATACCGTTGACCAATACGACGTTCTCCGAGGGGACAGATTGTATGACAACCACGTCGCGTACATGTGGAACAAGGTATCTACAGCTGGTCTATCGGACATCGATGCGGAAGATGGAATGTGGACGATACCTTTCTATCGCACCTTAATTTGAGTCTGAATCCGGAACAATCGGTAAATAGCATGTATGAGAGTATTCGTAGCACACAGCTCACCGTCTGCATTCCGCACACGACATCTCCCCTCTCAGTTGCCTCGCTTCAAATTCGTTTTGACGTGACTGTTTTATGGATGCCCTTGAGCTCGCAGCCTCGCTCGTGCCATTCGAATTGTCCTTCCGTGACCCCGCATTCCTCTGAACAGTCATTGCGATTGCTCCGTGCCAGTGAAGGCAGTTGGCTTTCGATGTGTCGGTTCTTGAAGTCCGTCGAAAGTTTTAAAGAGATGGATGAAAATTTGAACCCAGTTCATCGAGTGGTTTGTTGAGCATGCTCACTCGTAGCAGCTCCTTGTGGTGGTCGTGGCTGTCGAGAGTGCGTGGCAGTCCGGCGACAAGCACTGTGGAACCTTCGTACGGCCGTCCGATCCGTACCCGCAGCTGGACTGAACAAAAAAAAAAAATAGCAATTGCCAGAGTCTGAGTGGAGAGTGTATCTTTATAGTTCTGTACAGATACAGTTGGGAGATGGGTGTATACAAATACATGAGTATCGTAAAGCTTGTTATAGAGATACACAAAATTGATATAAGTATGAAACTGAGGTAAACGATGTCAAACCTGCCAACTCCGCATCAGCTCGTCGACTGTCTTCAACCCCGAATCAGACATGAAAGACTGCCAGATATCATCCGACTGCTGACCATCATATCCCATGTCGACATCAGTGGGAGGGAAGGACGCAGACGATTGTAAGAAATCTGAGAAGAAATCCGAATCTATGGGCGGGAAGGGTGAGTCGTTGAGGAGAGGCGTCTCATCTCCGGGAATCTGTAGCGACAGAAGGGTATCTGTGGATGAGTTCGTATCGGGAGGGTTCGAGATGACATTCGGTGGCTCCTGATTACTAAAATCGAACCCGGAAAAGTATTGTGTTTCTACATCAGGTAGAGCGTCCGTGGCCTGATAGGTTTGGTTGGGCGTTGTAGAAGGCCCAGTGGCCATAAAAAAGCTTGATAAATCAGGAGTCTGACTCGCATTTGATCTTGTGGAAGCAAGGTCGTTCGAGCCGTCGTCTTGAGTTCCACTCTGCCTCGAAATGGGACCCGAAAGCGGCTCGAGATCCTTCGCCGAAATATCGATAGACGTATCTGGTGAGGAATGAGACGAACAACCTTGAGAATAAGTCCCAGACTTGCGCTCGGGAAGGGTGAGGGGCGTCGAACCCATAAGAATCTTGATGGCACCCGCACACATTTTCTCTTTAGCTCCCTCCCCAAGACCGTTGATCAAGCGATCCAGCTCCTGAGGTCCGATTCCGCCCATTAAACCACTCGTCTTGGCGTTTTGCCGTGCTGTTTTTGCTTGCTCGTGCATTGCCATCAAAAACGGCTGAGGCAAAATTCAAGTTGTTTGTCAGACTGCAGCAAATAACAACTTGAATCAACGTACCAATCCTTGACGTAAAACGGGGAGCTCGGACGCAGATTTGAACAACTTTATGGCCTGTTCTAATTCGGCTAGGGCAGGGCAAGCAAGCCTGATTCGGGGACTTCTGATAGCCACTGACCCCACCACAACCTGATTACATTTACTTCAGCCATTCTTCATGTACTGAAAACTGAGCACCTACGCTTGCCACTAAAGCATGAGCCCATACAGGCCAATTTCGGAGGAAAACGTGCGGGACCTTCGCGAAGTCTTCCTTCAAAACCCTCAGCAATGACGTCGCACTGCAATATGCAGCAAGGAACGACGGGGAGAAGGGACTTTTGAGGGGATTGTTGGGGTAATCGGACAGTGCGCGCGCAAAATAATTGCGGTGAATATACAAAAGCACTGTGTCGCTTGATTTAGTATTTCTAGAAGAGTAGAATATGAAGAATGAACGTACCACGATCACGAAAGTAAGCTAACACAAACCGTCGATTAAATAACTCCTGGTCCGAATCGTCTATAGCCTGTGACAACTCCAGACACTGTTCCACCGGGTGCATGTCAAACTCTCGGACCAGACGATCAATTTCCAAAACTTCAGAGTATTTTGGCGAACGAGCAGCACAGAGTTTGACAGCAACCTTTGAGAGCACTTCCTTCGCAAATTTATTTTTAATTGCCCAAACTAAAGATGTGGAGTGAACGTCTAAAACTGTCACAAGGCAGAGACGGGTTTGACGTACATGAAGGGATAACAGTTCCGTCAGCAAGGATGGTAGCATCACGATCTTCCGGAAACTCGCAGTCGATCATGTCTAGAGTCAAGCTGATAGGGCGTCCTATAGAAAGGCTCTAAACGCACTCGGAGTAAAGTCCTCTTCTTGAAACAAATTGACTTTTGCCCACCTTCCAATTGTCAACCCAGCACATTTCCCAGAATAACACGCGCCTTCTATAGACAGTCTTCGGGTCCAACTGCCATTGAGCAGGATCTCTGTCTTTAAAAGGAGTTAGGGATAACAAAAAGCAAGAAGCGAACTATGTACTTACGCAAACCAATCTAACTCGTCGCTGTCAGAGAACAAAAGATATTTCATCATATACATTACTCACGCTTGCACCCAAACTTGAAGCTAGACAGAACATTTTCCACGCGGACTCCATACTATTAATCCGCCCGGAAACCACGTCATAAGTGCCCATAAGGAAGATGGCTTGAACAACAGATAAAGAGCCTCCGTCGAATACGGATTTTATGCTAAGAGCGGCGCGGGCGAGGTGACGATACCGCTCTGCTTCCGCGTTATAAGGTGGCAAAGTCAGGTCCGCAGCTGCGCCTGCGGCAAAAACCATATAAAGGAGGGCAAGGTCATGAAGATCCATCCTTGTAGAGTGCCCGTTCGGAATCCGTTTGTACGCCGCAGGAATGAGGTCCTCCATAATTTGTTCCCTCAGGACAGGTCTGCCACACCAGTTTGTATTTAACACAAAAGATTCGCCAAGGCCAGAAGCGCGCTCGCGAGAAGGAAGCTGGGCCTCGATAAGCATGTGCATATCAATAGTGGATCCGAATGCAACTCCAAATGGCCAGAGCTGGCTGGCTTGAGCCAGTTGCTCTGGTATATTTAGCCCAGCGTCCGCAGGATCTGAAAGCTTCAGCCCAGATACGCCTACTTCCTGTCACTAAATGTGAACTTCGGTGACGACAGAATAATGGACCAAATCACGCACTGCCAGTAACGCTTGATCTGAACCTGTTGCGCCTAGATAGCGAGAGACGCCTCCGTCTGAAATGGTAAGAAGACCCATTACACAGTGAAGCTCTTCTTCCTCGCCAGGACTAGCACCGACAACTGATTTGCCGTGTTCTGGATCTTCCGTCATGGAACGAAATTCGTCAGTCAGAAGTGGGTGTGCCTCCGTTGTTCGCATGCCGTGCTCAATCTGCAAAGCATCCTCTAACTGTCTTATTCGATTAGACATTTCTGAGATCGTTTTACGTAGCTCAGAGGTGCCTGCTAGATCAAGTCTAGATAGGGATAGGCATTCGACTTCGAGAGAGATTCAAGACACGTATCCTTACCGTCCGCTTTGACCAGCATGACGCTCTCCAAGGGGGCAGATCGTTTCGCAACCACGTCGTATACATGACGTACAGGGAATCTACTGCTGTTGTATAATTTGTCACGAATTATATTAATTGTAGAAAATACCTTTTTATCACACTTTAGTTTGAGCCTGAGTCCGACGCAATCGCCAATAGCAGGTGAATGAGTGTGGCTTCATGCAAATAATGCGTTTAATCGACAACTCACCGTCTGCATTCCGCACACGAGATTTCCCCTCTCAGACGCCTCGACTCTAGCTCCTTCTGCCGTGAAAGTTTTCTATTCCCGCTCGCGGTGCCACCGTCCAAACCATTCGACTCGGAGTGCTCCTTCCCAGCGTTCCTCTGGACGGTCATATTCCAGATTCCTGCTCTTTAAGATTTAGCGAGGACCAGTTCACTGGCGTCTCTGAGAGTATGAAGACGGCGGATGGGTTTTCGAGCTCTTCTCATCGACGACGTCTGGGTTGTTCATCGAGAGTGCTGACTCGGGCGCGGCTGCGATCGTGTCGCGCTCTCGCTTACGAAAAACACGCGTGGCAGTCCGGCAGGCGGCATTGAGACTTTTCAGAAAAAAATGTACGATCGCTCGTCGTCAAAACGCATGATTCGTCGACCGCAAAAGAACACTGACACGACGAAAGAAGAGGAAGAGGAAGACAAGTAACGAAATGCTTCAACTTTGTCCAGTTGCCTGCAACAACGATCGAGCACCGCCACCTGAAAATAGTTCTGAAATCCCTGCGACGAACGAAATTGAGCCAGACCAACACTCATCCTCCCTCCTTCATCTTTCCCCAATAATTTTATCTCCTCCTCAAACAGAACTGCGCGTCTTGTTAAACTGAGAAGCCGAAGGTCAAAAATCATTTCCGTGGACGCCTTGGTTCAAAGTTTTGCGCTACAACTCAGCAAACCGTTGGTGACGGAGATTACACCGTTGGATTACACGAATACGCAGAACGAGAGCGTATTGAGCGTGACACACGAGACGATGGATACATCTAATACGCTAAATGCAAGGGTGGTGGCGTGGGGTTTACAAGGGATGCAAGATTGTGGAGGCCAGAAGAAACCTGGAACTTGAAGAAGGACCTGCCGCTCTTGACAAAGTTAACATTCATCGAGAGAGGTCAAAGGGAGAAGGAAGAGAGCGAGCAAAACGCGCCGAGGAGGGTGTAAAACGGAGGAGAAAGGGGAGAAGAAGCGGAGTTCCTACTCAAAGCACGGTGCTCGTGCGCTGGATCTCCCTTTTAACGAGACAAAACCTTTGTTTAAGGTACGCCTAGACCTACACACTTTGGGATCATTCTTAATGCATTTCAAGGCGTTCCTACGTCAAGAATTATCGAACCGCTAAGTCCTCGAAAATCTGTCCTTTGATCGCCGATTGCGTATCCTCCTTATGTTCTTTTGCCCTCGGTCAATGCCCAGTGCGATACAGGACTGTCGCGGTCGTGTGCGATATTCGAGCGGGAAAGACATTGCAGAAATAGCTTCTCCGTCGGTTTCATCTGATTCTGCACCTATCACGATCAGCTCCAGGAACACTCGGCGACAAGTCTAGACGGCCATTTGATTATCGAAGTCGTCTCCGATGAACCTGTGTTCGTGTGAACGGGATTCTTCAAGAAAAAGAACAGTTCCAATGCCTTTCCGGGTTTCCTGCTTTCGACCCATCTTCGCGTCTCGCGACAATTCCAAACCGTTCCGTGTGGGTTAAATGTCCTCAATACGACCTGGAGGAGCATTAGCGAGGACAGAGGGACGAACCGGGAAGATAATAGGTGGATAACTCTTTGCGCGAGAATCAGGACGGTGCCTCGTGTATGTATAACGTTAACTTCATAATAGGCCTGGCGGGTCAAACATGCACCTGACATGTTCTCTTCTTCACCTTCCTCACCCAACGAGTGCCCATTACGACAAGCATTGCTGCCTCTCAATAACTTGAATCATACCCGTATTAGATCGAATTTCGGCGCGATTGGGTCCCACCAACCTGCACGACACATTCAGAACAAGTAATGGAAGAAATCTCAGGGCAAGAACATGCAAACTCTTTCGACCCGAGCGCCATATTGAGCGATTGTCCTATACACGAGTCTCCCCGCCAGAGCATAAGCGATGTCGGACGCTCTGACGACGGGGCGATGGCGGAGAAGGAGGAGTGCGATGATGTGGTTCCGGACCACCCGTTGAAAATCTCGACACAGAGCCCCACGCGAAATCTAAGCCTCAGACATCAAAGGCAAGACTCGTGGAAGTCCGAGCAACTCTCTCCCGTTGGTACAGTATATGATCTATCCACCAACAAGCCCATCAATATCGACATGAATTTCGGATATACCTCCGCGCAGTCATTTGCGGACGAGACGACGCATATACCTATTCGGGATCCGATTATCGCAGCACCGGGTCAAGTCACAAACCCCCAGCAAAAAACAATGACGCCTTGTTTTCCTAGTCAACGCGATCGCTACGAAACTCGAATACATATGTAAGAACAAGATCGTTGCTCAGGTAATGCTTTAATTGACGGTGCACAGTCCCAGTAATGAGAAAACTTGGAAGTTTCCACCACTCGAGACATTTACGATCCACGAGTAAGTAGATATACCGTCTTGCTATTCACCTTTGCTGATAACAAGCCATAGTATACATTGCGATAAGAGGTGGTCGTCAAATACCCACCCCGAAGGTCAATTATATTTTGCCAGCCCTCGTCGAGACGGGCAACGTACGTATTTGACCGAAGAACACCTCTACGAACCAAGGAAAGTGGAGGCAGTCGAGATATTCATTGCAGAGTTTGAGAAACGAGCGAATGGATTCAGCGATCTGCTGACAATGAAAATGGACATCTTCGTGTCCTTCATCAAGGATGGTGAAGAGGGCTGGTTTTATTATTGCGTGGATACCTCTCGAAGATGCTTGTTTTGGGTCGACGAAGTCGATCTAACATGGATGGCGGATAATGTTGGTTCTGTCCCATCGAAGGGTCATCTCAGTATGTCTGTTTTATGAAGTTTTGATGGGCACATAAACAGGTTCTTGACACAGAATACGGCATCGATTACGAATATTGGCTACATGTTGAACATTTCCCCTTCCACCATAAGATTCCTGACAGCTTAATTCACGACATCATGGGCGTAGCTATTCATTCTTTTGTTGGTAAGTGCTGCCTCTCCGTCCTGCTACCAATCTGAAAAGCATTGAATCTGATCTCGAAGACTCCATGACATCATTGGATTCGACCTTTCCTTTCAGCAAAGAGGATACACGAGAACTGGTAGACCTGGTTAAACACTTGCATAGTGAGTGTGAAAGTTACTTCAGATGGAAAGTCTGTCGAGTTGCATTCGGCAGCCCTCAAAAAAACAATTAAATCGCATGGTTATATCGTTGTCGCTGCGGGTATGTTATACTTTGACGGATTTGATTACTCGTAAACTCGAAAATTTGCAGCTCGGTTAATGACTATTTTTGGTAAAGAAACTGTGCACTTGATCAAAAGTTAGACGCTGATCAGTTTATACAATAGTGAACGAGAGGTTTTATCACTTCGCAGGGCAAGAGGGCGCACGGCTCACGCGAGACCAGAGCATTCGCGGAAATATTTCGAAACGGACCTTCTTGATTAGACTTCTCTCGCCAATGCTATTCTATGCCCCGGAAACACACCTGACCTCACTGGAAAAACTTTTTGTCGACAAAGTCGTCAAAGCTCATCCATGGAAAACGTTCGTCTCAAAATTGGAGGAAGATTGGATCCAATATGTTTTATACGTGCGTAGTTCACTGAAAAGTATCCATCAACGGACTTACTTGTGCACATGAATCTCATAGTCAACTGTACTGCTCACAGCGGACGTTTCGTTTCTTGCCGTTCCTAACGTAATGCCAAATAACGGGATTCCTAAAGGTCAATCCGCGCCCCCTGCAGTGGTCGCAACACAGCTATCGCTGATTGCAGCTATTGGGAGCATTGTAATTGGACTTCTGCTTGTTCGTGAATATAAGAAAAAGGCATCTGAATCCGCTGGGACCGCAGTATGTATATTGATTACACCAAAAGGAAAAGAATGACTGATTAAAAACTGTCAGGCGGATTTTCTGAGTCGTCGTTCGCACCGTAGTCGGGGACTGGAGGCAATGGCAATATTGTACAGTCTTCCATTCGCATTACTCATGTGGGGGTGAGCATATCATTTCCAACTTTGACATTTGCGCAACATCTCATAGCCACGGAGACTGGTTTCATTCCTTGCTGGCCTTGGTATCATTTGCTTTGCTTTTTCGATCAATGGTCTGTTACCCACCGTCCTATATGCAATGGTCTGGGCCTTCGTCTCGCTTATGCTCATCTTCACGATCCTCAGTCAACTGGAGGCGCGGTTGGGCATGAGTTGGCGTCAATTTACGGCCCCCGAGTTCTTGCTACGATGGCGAAAGAAGGCAAAGAGGGAGGGAGAAAACGAGGAAATCGAAGATCCTTCTGTATTCACGACCGCGAACTCCATCATGATGCGGTCAAGGGGTACTCGGACGCGGCCCAGTCTGAGTTTGTTCATGCAGAGGGAAAGAAACGGTCACCGAGACACAGAGATGCACGACCTGAATTCGTCGATATGACGCTTATAGGTTATGTCAAACCAGTACCGGTTTCTTTGATGTATCTTTCACCCGGATGGCTATTTACTACGCCACTACTTCATCGCAGTCTGGCTGTTTTATTATTGGTATAATAATCACCCATTTCGAAACTTCGTTCAAAGAAATTGCCTGGCGATGACGCCGCAAAGAGACACCGCCACGAACTTGAAATCCATTCGCGTGGACAGAAGGCCCACCACCTTTTTGTGTTCCAGCATTGATATCACCAGTCGAAGAGTTCGTGGAAGTGAATATGGCTGCCCTTTCACCTTTACCGTCTGGTTGGACGGAACATATCGGTGAGCTTCAGAAGTCACAGCAACAACAGGAACGGCGTATTCTTACACATCGCAGCTCCCGGCGGACAACCGTATTTCTTCAATGCCTCGACGAATGAATCTACATATATTCGACCTCTTCCATCATTTCCCTTACCTCCCCAACCTAATGCACCAAATGATCCCAAGAAACAGAAGAAGGAGAAACCAAAGGTCAAAACACCCATCTCTGGAACACCTTGGTTGCGAGTCACGACAACGGTTGGGAACGTATTTTACACGAATACAGAGAAGAAAGAAAGCGTCTGGACAGTACCGGAGGAGATCAAAGATGCGGTTGAGGTATTGGAGGCGAAAGAGACGGCGACGGGTGTGACGAGGGTCGACAGGGAAGCAAAGAAAGAGATCGAACGGGTCAAGCGGGAGGTCAAACGGAAATTGGACGAAGGGCCTGTTCCTCTTGATGAAGTCGATATCTCTCAGAAGAGGGCGAAAGTTGAAGAAGAGGATGAAGAAGGTGAGGACGACGACGATGAGGAAGAGGAGGAAGAGGAAGAATGGCAACGAGAAGCTGCTGCTCAGCTTGCCGCCGAAGCTGAAGAGGAGGAGCGAAGAAAACGCGAAGAGGAAGAAGACGCGAAGAGGAAGGAGAAAGAAGAACAGGAAGAGTTTCAACGCAAGGCAAAAGCTCTCAATATGCCTGCACGCGTAGATCTTTCCGTTGACGAAGCAAAAGCTTTATTCAAAGTATGTCGCATAATAACCAACGAAATTGAATCGCTAATCAATGCATTTCAAGACACTACTACGCGAGAAAGAAATCAACCCATTACTTCCATGGGATACGGTATTACCTTTGTTCATTACCGATCCTCGTTATGTTCTCCTATCGTCAGTGAACGCCCGACGTGACGCGTTCGACGAGTATTGTCGCGATCGTGTGCGCGAAATTCGAGCTGCTAAATTAGCCGCAGAGGCTGCTCCTGCAGATACTCCATCTGGTTCCACACAACTCTCTCCTAAGGAGGAATTCGAGAAATTGCTCAAGGAGGAAGTAAAGAGCACACGCACAAGTTGGACGGAATGGAGGAGGACGTGGAAAAGCAACAGGAGGTTTTACGGATGGGGGAGGGATGACCGTGAACGCGAAAGGCGCTTCAGGGAATGGCTCAAGGAACTTGGTGAAGGTACGCATTGTTAAAACCCTATGTTTTCTGAGAATAAAGGATCTCACTTCCGTGAAGAGAAGAGGAAGGCTGCGGAGAAGGCGGAGAGAGACTTCTTTACTCTTCTCAAAGAAAAGGCCCACATCAAGCCAGGTTCTATTTGGAAAGATGTGAGTAGTTGCATCGCTAGGCTGAGAACTACCTGACGCCGAGTCCACAAGGTCAAACGAGGACTCGATAAGGACCCCCGCTACGACGCTGTTGGGTCTTCATCATTGCGAGAAGAATTATTCAACACCTATGTAAAGACTCTCGGTTCGTCCGAACCATCGGCGAGTCCCTCGAGAGACACTGCGCCATCCGAAAGTGGTCCTTCCAATACGGATGACAAGAAGAAGAGAGACAAAGAGCGTAAAGAGCGAGCCGTCCGAGAACGAGAGGCGCAGGTGCGCCGTGAACGCGAACGCCTTGAGCGTGAAGTCGACCGCTCAAAAACAGCAATGTCGAGAGAGGAAGGCGAGCTGGAGTTCCTGTGCGCAATTCATAAATATATCCGTCTTGTGGTGGGCATTCTGGCGCTAATCAGAACGTCTTTCTTTCTCTATCTTGTAGATCAATGTTAACAGACGCGATCAGAGAACCTTTGGTACGAGTTTTGTGAATCCACCGACAGTTATTGATATATTCTCTCTTTCCTTGCGACTAGGCATCATGGGATTCAGCATGCAGCTCTCTGCAAAATGACCCACGATTCACCCAGTCACCATTACCAGTCGGCTTCCAGCGCAAACTATTCAACCAACATGTCCAAGCACTTCGTGAAAAGCAGCTTACTGCGCTCCATGCACTCTTCGAAGCTCACGCGCCTTCGCTCGCCGACAAATTTGATTCATTACCTGAGCGAAGCATACGCACGAGCGTCCCCGCGACAAAGCTCGGAATGGGCCTCGTCGACATGGGCGGCGATGATACAGACCAGCGTGAGCGACGGATGGCGGAGGACCGCGACATCAAAGCGCGTGCACTCCTCGAAGACGAATTCGCAAGGTGGCAGCGCCTTCGTCGGCAGGATGCGGAGCGAGCGTTCGGGGTGATGTTATCGGAGAATGCATTCGTGGCGTTCTGGGGACGAGTGCAGAAGATGGCATTAGACAAGGAACGTAAAGAGCAGGAACGTGAAGGTGCTAATGGAATGCACGTCGACGTTGACGACGAAGATTTGATTGGGGAAGAGGCGGGCGCGGATGGCGAAGAACGTGCAAGCTTGCAGAAACTCGCGAAGGGCATTCACGTAGAGGAGATAAAAAGGGTGCTCAAGGTAAACTTTCCAAAATCGCCCTCTGTGTGCCTCACGGCTCATATTCCTCGTTCAAGAACGACAAAAGATACGCTATGTTCGACCATATGCCCGAACAGAGAGAAAAGTGGATCAAGGCACGTCAAGTCTGTTTTTTATCATTAATGCTTTTGACAATGACTCAATTAGGATCACCTCGAGAATCTAGCAGCTCCTCAGCTTTCCGTTCATGTGCATCAATAAAGACCTCTTTCATCGTACTTTTCACACTCATTGAATTCATCCATGAAAAGACAAAGTGCAATAGGAAGACATTGAATCTCAAGATGATAATTTACTATTAGGTAGGAGGGCTGCACCAGAAGAAAATTTAACCTTACATCGTCAAATCGGAATGAGAAAGTTCGTCAAAAGCTATTGCGGTTGGGATATACAGGTTGTTGGATAGATGTAAAGGGAAGGTTGGCGGCGGCCATGGTTTGCGAGATCGTTGGGTGCCGTTCATTGCCATTGCATTGCATTCTGGCACCAGCTGACGAAGGTCCGTCAGTATACGAGGGAAGCAACGCAGCGAGATTGATATCGCTAGCCCGCTCGACAGCATGTGAGATTCCTGGATTGGTGACCATCGCCTCAGTAGTCATTGCATTTCCGCCATAGTTCGCGAGGTTAGGAAGTACGGTCGACCATTCAGCCAGCTGTGGAGGGACGAAAGAGGAGGAAAACGAGTCGTAAGGGACTGCCGGAACTTGTGATGGGTACGAAAAGGGATGAGCAGGGAAAGGAACTTCGCCAAGCATGGATTGCCGCGAAATTTGTTGTGGCTGACTCGACGACGCGCCTGAGTTTAGCGGGAAGGCGCACGGAGGGGGCGATTGATTTACGACACTGCTGTACGATTGGCTTGGTCGGATGAAGCTCGAACCCCCCACAGAGGTTCTCGAGTTTAAAATCCCCCATGACATGTCATTTGTTGTTTGACTTGGCATGGAGGGAGGCATTGCATTGGGTGAGTTTCGTGAAGGAGGGGTGAGATGAGGGGAGCTTCTGGCGTTCAAAACATCGGCGTGGCTAGGTTCTGGGCTATTCTTCGGGCTTTTGCCTTCGACTACAACACGAGTCATCCCCCTGAATATCTGCAGGTCAAACTCATCGTTTGCGATGGTTGGCCCGTTGAAGAGCGAGTCCGAGTCCGGCTGTAGTTGCGGCGTTGATGCTCGGACGGCCTTTTCGCGCACTCTTTGGAGAATCGGCTGAATCGATGTTTAGGAATTTCTCATACTCTCATGCTTTATGTCACACTCACCAGACCATGCCTGACGAAGGGGTGGGCACTCGCGTCCTGGAAAACGCCAATGGCGAGGTCCAGCTCCTTCAAAGCAGCCGAAGCCTCTTCGCTTCCCGCGCTTTGAGTAGCCACGAACCCGACAATAATCTACGCGGTTTCCGTAAATTATGATCAAAGTAATGAAATGGGATACCTACAGTTGCAGCAATCGAATGCTCCCACACAGGCCAACAACGCAAAGTCATGTCTGGGTCCCTTCGGAAATTCTCCCTCGTCAGCTTGAGGATATTTGTTGCGCAACCGAAGCATGCCAGGAAAGATTTCGCGAAAGGACTGTCGAGAATATTGTTCGGGTGATCAAGTAAAGCCCTTGCGAAATAGTTTCGATGGGTGTACATCATCGCTAAGTAACAGTCAAAAATCAGCGCTGACGATGTACATGACTGTCAAACAACGCACCAAGTGAACCCATCAAATTTCTAGAACTCAGTTTCATCTGAGTCTGCCTGTCTAACGTTGGCAAGCGTTCACTGGGGATCATCCCGATACAAATATCCAGGATCTCTCCGCAGTAAGTTTCATGCTCCGTCAGTTTCCGGTCCATCTCAAGTATTTCAGTATACTTTGGAGGCTTCGCAGCGCAAACGCGATCAGTAAGCGTGGCCAAGATGTCCTTCGTGAATGTGTGGAAGAGTCTCCAGCCTTTTTTTTTATAAAAAAAGAACCGTTAGAAAAGGATTCACTGAAGATTTGATTGAGAAGACTTACTACTTGGGAGAGGTGAGCCATCTGGAACCTCTATCGCTTCAATATCATCAGGGAATTCGCAATCTATGGTATCTGCTGATATCGATATGGGTTTCCCGCACGACAGCGCCTAGAGTAGATCAAGGACATGTCTATGGAAATGAACTCATTTCTTACCTTCCACAAAGCTATAAGATAAACGGACCAAAACGCTTGGCGTCGGCGGTGAACCATCGTGGAGTCCAAATCCCATCGCGCGGGATCGCGGTCTAAAATGATGGGTGAGGGTTTATATCAGCCGCCTCAGATGGTCGGAGACTTACGAAGTCCGATCTTTTCAAAACATATCGATGAGCCGAAATTTACATTTCACGTAATGAAACTAGACGTACGCTCATGGCAAGGCTCAACGCTAAACACATCAGCCTCCATGATGATTCGAGGGCATTGTCTCTCCCGAGTAGAACATCCAGCTGTGCCATCAACGAGATTGCTTGAACGGCCGATAGAGTTGCGGTATCGAATACGGATTTGAGAGCGAGCGCTGCTCGCGCCAACTGACGATATCTCTTGATGTCTTCGTTGTGGAATGGAAGCGCGAAATCAGCGTGCGCCCCACATGCAAAGATCATGTATAGTAGAGCAAGATCATGAAGATCTGCCTTTCTGTTGTGCACCCCGTCGGCGGCCTGGTGGCCATTGAGGGACATCGAGTTAGCATCCTGACCGAAGCGATTGTACACCATGGGCAGGAGTTCGTCATACAGCTGCTCGCGTGTAACAGGCCGCACCCACCAACAGAAGGTGCCAGTAAAAGCGTCGCACAGCTCCTTTGCCCTTTCGTAGGAGGGGAGTTGCGCCTCTATTTGAGCCTGAAGTTCACTGGCACCTACTGAGGGCGGCGTGAAGGGCCATGTTCTCGCCGCGTCCGGGATGCCAGATGGGAAAGGTGTCGAGCCTGAAAGGTCCGCTTGATCCTCAGTGAATTGTTCGTCTCTTGCTTCGGTCTAAGTGTATGGTTAAATTATTTTGCAAATTTCTGAAATCTGAAGTCTTACCATGAGTATTAATTGCTGGAAGAATAGATTAGTGAATCCAGAAGAGAATGAAACGACGCCTCACCTCTGATCCAGAGGCTCCAACGAATCGAGCTTCTCCCTCATTTATTGAGAGCAATCCGAGGGAGTCAGTGACGCTCCCATCATCTTGACTATCGTCCGGATCGTCCTGATTGTATTGTTCGTCCGTGCCAGAGCTACCCTTCTTGATTTCCAAAAGCTCTTCAGAGAGGAGAGGATGTGGTTCCGTTGACAAAGCTGCATGATCCACTCGCAGAGCATTCTCCAAGAGCCTGATGCGTCTGCTCATTAAGGTCACATTACGCTGAAGCTTTTCAAGCCTACTCCCTTATCGTTAGCAATGAGGGTTCCGAGTTCGGAGCGTTTAACAGCGTACCTCGTAGACTGTGTCGTTGCGAGTACACCTATGAATACAGTCATTCAAGATGATCCTATATCGGAGATAGAATCAATTTACCATTGGGACAGATCGCCTGGCATTGCCTTCTTGTACAAGAAGAACATGGGATCTTCCATAGCACACACGTCAGTAAATATGTCACTGAAGGTGCGAGGACGGACCTTTCGATCGCACTTCAGCTTGAGTCTGTCATCGGGAATGAGCGGGTCGAAGTATCATATAAAGTGAGAGGTGATCGCGTACCGTCGACATTCAGCACAAGCAATCTCGCCCCGTTGCCTTTTCCGTTCCGTGGTCCTTTCGCGGTGTGACCGTGCATGCCCGCCGCATGTTCCGCTGGTGAGTCCCCGTCCTTGATTAGAGTCGATATTCATTATTCTTCGAGTAGGTGAAGCTGAGGGGGCATTCGATATGTTTTGGAGAGAAGGAAGGGGAGATCCAAAAGGATAGCGGCGTCGATGGGGGTCTTAAGTACCGTCTGACGTGAAAACGTGCAGCTGAAGTTGAATATACCGCCTTTCGCGAAGTCCAAATCGGTTCTCCATTGGTGTCGACATAAGAAATGGCAGGTGAGAGCGGAATCGGTGCAGCGATCATCCGGTGTGACAGAAGCCGTCGAGTGCGCCCATAACGTGGCTGCGCTTCTTTTCCTCCGCGAAATTGACGATCTTGAACAGGGATGATTCACTCGCATCGCCCTTTTCTTGGGAAGTCGTGCATGCGGTTCCTACCCTCTCTAACGCACTACAAGCTTGCGGGCGCATCATTGCTGCGCTCGCCTTTTTTCAACTGCGATATACAGGTCCAATAAGAATTTGCCGACTCCTATGTCTTCCAAATCTTCTTTTCTTCTGTCGTGACACGAAATGGCCCGCCAAAGACGCAGTTTGTCGAAGATGGTAAGTGACAGAGGAGAGGATGGCGTAGACGACAGCTCAACCCCACACCGGTTCTAATTATTCCGGTTACTTGGAGTAAATCACCGGATCCTCCGGCGTTCAAACATCTGGTCAATACGACAACAACGGCGGTTCGAATGCTTCTTCACTCATGCATGTCAATGTCTAGTCCGTAAAGGGACATAGAGGGAGACGGAGGACTACTACATCCTTTTCAATTAGTTCACAGTTTTTTTTCACAGGTATGTAAGTGTTCAAGCTGGTATCGGGTTAACTTAGTTAATGACGTACGGGTGACTGTGTGCGCTCAAATACGATCCTAACAAGGTATTCGTCGGAGAGACGGCCTCAAAGCCGATGGCAAAATTAGTAGTTCACTTGCTTAAGTTGTTCTAAACATACTAAGTTTCCACCAATATGCCTTCAAATAGATGTCACTTGGCGTTCGAAGCAGGGTAGCCATTCGGAACAATGGGAGATTGTCCCAGCGACGATGCCCATGCACCTTGTAGAAGAACTTCGACGCGTCATTGGCCCCTCGACTATTTCCCTGGACTTGAAATCTTTGACGTTCAGTGAAGATCTGGGCATATCCTAATTCCGATTTGTTTGAGATAGGTTAGAGCGTTCGGCGTTCAGTTTGATGTCGCACAGACGCACAGGTCCTCACAACGAGACGAATAGTGAATTTCATGTGGAGCAATGGCTTGCGGAGAATTCGATCGCCCGCGATCCGTCGACTGCGCGTGAAAGATAATGAAATACCAGTTGTCCGTAATGAATAAAATAACTGAAAGACATAACCTCGGCTTCACGCCATATGCACGATAGTCACAGGTTAACCATGATCGATATCTTCGGAGCATAGGTTCCGAAGCGAAGCATCGGCATCCCCCTAGACGCGCTGTATCGCGTACCGTTCCCCAAAGCAATGCGACCTGAATGTTTCCTCGATACGAAACCTGTAAATAATTCGGAAGTGCTGTTTTAGACCTGTAAGTTTGGGCCACGATTTAGGAGAGAAAATACAGTTCATCATCAATTATATTCTCACCAGATTTGCATGATTTTCACATTTCTTTTCCGACAAGCGGGAGCAGTAGAAAAGTAGCGCCCAACGCTTCGTGTTCAGGAAGAAGTCCTCAACGCAAAGATCTCAATACTCTTCCTCCACCGTCTCTCCGCTATTTGCGACGGCTGTGCAGTCGCCTAAGGGCGCCAATTTCCTGAAGGCGGGGAGTCCTCACCGAGAGTTACGTTCGCAGTGTATCGTTCCGGAATTCGCAGAGCATGAAAGCTGACAACGAGTACATGGCGTTGGGAATCTGTCGACAATTTCAGCACCGTTCTGTAAACTTGTCACAAGGAACCCATCATCTCAGCGACAGGTTGTTCCTAGAGAACCATGGGGACTTCCATCCGTATCAACCAGTGGGGTGCGTGACCCCATCACAGAAAATGCAGAAGGCTGGACAGAGATTATTGGTGTTTCTACAAAAATATATGTGACACTCACAGATGTTCTGGAAACAATCTGTCCTGAAGATAGGTACAGCAACGCGATGAGACGCGCCATTTCCTTAATCCCGGAACGATATTAGGATTTCTACCCTCATCACGAAGTCCAGCTGTAACGCAATCAGCTGCATTCCATTTCACGCCCGTACGAGACTAGCACATAACCGTTCGAGAGTTGCGTGATGGGTTCATCATGAAGTGAGACGCATTATAAGATTAGCGAATTTCAGCCTCGGTCTCGTAGTATGCTGCACTCCCATGTCGTTCTTGGAATCATGTTGCTTTTGATGAATGCTTGTCATAGCTATTAAGAGGCGCAAGGGACTTTGCGTGTGCGCTCCTTGATAGACTTTGAGATTCTTCGAAGCCATGCGACGCGCGAACACGAATTAGAGCAACTTAGTTGTTATGTTTCACCTCGTCGCTAACGGCTGACGGCCGCGGAGCGTGATTTAAAACTTCGAAGTAGTATTCTGATCTCGATAAGGAGGCTTAAAAATGTTTCTTCTCCGGTTCAAGGGTTGCAGCTGCCAGCGAAGTACCGCCAGATAGGTCCCTTCGACCGCTTTTTCGCAAATTCTTCGGCGAATGAACGCAAGTGTCGTTATGCGGTGAGTTGTAGCCTTGTGCGCTTGAGTGATTCGTCGTACGATAGATCTCTTGGGAAAGAGCAGAAGACGGCTTTCAGTCAATTCTTGATCTTAAACACGGGTGCAGGTCAGAGAGCTCCAATGTTGGATGTTGCCGTCAAAATCCGCCGCGTTTGGGGGGTGGGGGTGGAGGCATGTTCTCCTGTCTTGGAGACATATATCACAAGGCAGCAAGCGAGTGCTTATGGTTAGAGCAGCGAGGATCGAGAATACTGCCATAGTGGTCAAACCCTCGAATGAAAGGCTCTTCAGGTACAATGGCATCTGGGCCCAGCGAAAGTGGGAGGAAACGCTTGATGTCTAGCAGCGGCTTTCTGACACTGCGTCGATGCATCTGGTGATCCCTCTCTGATTATTCCAACGGCGGACGCGGCCGGGCGATGAAGCTGCGGTGGAGGATCGAAGTCAAGAAGAAAGAGGAACAACATCAACCAAACTCACGCTTACACTGCCACCGGTATATCCCGAAGCGCTTAATTAGCCAAACGCCACGAAAGGATTTTCGGTCATCAGAGTAAGAACGCATTCTCTAATCATTTGACAGGAACCAAAGGCCTAGATTACGCATAAATCTTCGTTATCTCTTGCTATACGTATACAGCCGCGATTCTCGGAACTTTTTTAGGGGGTGCGGTCTTCGAAGATGATTACACTCGCAGCAATATTGATCCACATAGTTATTGAGGTTATCAGGATTGATCGTCAAAGCGTAGCAAAGGGGTCCGCTGGTTATTCGATACAAGAGAGGGTCACTTAATTCATCATGTTCAATGCTTCCACACTAGAGCCATACATGGAGACCCAGTAATTCGTTACTAATAATACAAGGGTCAGCATAGGTTTTCCAAAGATCGACAGGGACGATCAAGCACGATCACATTGAACAAAGCTGTACACGAGACCAAAAGGCAAGAGGGGGGCGTCTAACTGTTAACAGTATCTCCGCCATCACTTGAATTACAAGGTGCCTGTCCCCCTAAATTCGTCGCCAGGCCAGTACTAGTCGCGGGGAATATTGTGGTCTCCGGTGAGAGGGTCCGCATACATCGAGCGCCAGGCGTCCATAAGATCGTTTCTTGAGCGTAAGTCAACGGAAATCGTCGGGTTCTGACCTGAACTTTTTGGAGGCATGGTGGAGATTGGGAAAGAAGGGAGGACTGAAGGTAACACCCCAAAGCTATCTACATCAGCGAACGAGTCGGGCGTTAGCTGGGGCCCAGGCGGAGTCTCGCTCGATAGAAGCGACGACAGGTCGAAGTTCACGTCCGATACATCGATGTCCATGTCAAAGTATCCCGTCCTCTGTGAAGGACCGATATTGCCATCAAGATGACCAAGGGATGTGTTGTCATTGAAGAACGCCGAAGGCGTCTGAAATAAATGCCAGGGGATATTGACACTGGAAGTCTGTTCGAGAGCCCGCGCGTACGTTTCTTCTCCGTCAACCAGCGTAGCGCTCTGGGCCTCTGGCATCGGAAGAACTGAAGGGGCCAGAGGTGAATGATAAAGGAGCTGTGAGCGCTGTTCAGGCGCCACGCTCATAGGATTGACCGTAGTGATATTTGGTTCAATACTACTTCGATGAACCGGCTCGTCACCTCTGTTGATTTCAGGAGTGAGATGCTGGGTGCTGGTGCTCCGTGACTGAGGTTTGCCGACGTCGGAAACTGACGGCCCCGGGCTAGGCCTCGTAGCTCGAACGTTTGAAGACTTCTTCAAGACAGTCCTCGCAACTCCACGCAATAAATCAAGTTCGTCATTGACAGCTTCCTCCTCCTCTTCCTCGTTGTGCACATTTGCGCCGCCTAGCGAATCCCTTTTGGAAGGCGATGCTGCGCCCTGTCCGTAGAATGCGCGATACGCTTTGTTGTACACTCGCAGTAATATGGGCTGGCGAAGCAAACAAGAGCTTGTCAGCGTGAAGTACACAAATCGGACAGAGAAAACTTCATACAAGTCCCTGTTTTGCAATCGGGTGAGATGGTGCCTTCTTGAATATCGAAATGGCATGCCCAAGCTCGAAGAATGCCCCGGCGGCCAGCTCTGAGGTCGGTGCACGGGAAACCACCGAGCCTACGATAATCTACAGGTAAATTGTATCAGTGATAAAACTGTGATGTAGGTACATAAATCAGCACTTGAATACATACCGCAGAAGCGAACGCATGAGTCCACAACAGCCACGTCCGAATGAAGAGATGTGAATAACGGTCAAAATTCTCTCTCGTCACTTTCAACAGAGTCGTCGCGCTGCGGTATGTTGCTATGAAAGAAGGGCCAAAAGGGCTGCGCAGTGGATTTTGCGGATAGTCGAGCAGCGCCCGAGCAAATAGTGCGCGGTGGATGTACATCACAGCTATGCACTGTGAATATATGCGTGCTCTGCAAAAGAGTATCGACTCACCCATATCCTTGAATATCAACGAGCAGAGCCATTGCAGTGCATCCGAAGGGGAATCAAATATCCATTCCGCGGGTAGGTTGCTCGTCGGATATGGACGTGGAAGCTTTCCAAATGTTTGTACACGCTGGTCGAGGCTCATGATATCGGAATATCTTATCGGATGCGACGTGCAGAGTCGCTGAATTATGTGGGACACGACATCTCTTACGAATCTGTGTCTCCAGTGGAAAACTGAAGAGAAAACAAAGGAAGTTTGGGACGTCACCTTCGACAGGACTATAAAGAAAATAGGAATATCACGTACAGCCTGGTTTCACGTTTCCGTCCTCGGACCCCGTCGAATTGTCGTCCACCGGAAGCTCACAGTCAATGACTTCGGGAGAGAGAAGCATTGGCCGCCCAGAGCTTAGACACTATTTCCGATGCGCATTGAGTATCATTTGATAGCGAAAATAAAAGTTACACTTACTATCCAACTGCAATTTGTGTATAGCTCCCAGAACAGGACCCTACGACGCTGAACGAGCTTCGGTTCTATTTTCCAACGAGCAGGGTCACGATCTTGAGGTGGGTAGATCAGTTCAACGAATCGTGATTATTTGAGAGAACCCACGTAGTCCAATCTGAATCGGAGTCCACAAAATATATAAGTGCGTGAGCAATCGCCTGAAACCACACTCACACTAACGGCACTCGCGAGCGCCAAACTGATCATCCTCCAAGCCGTTTCCAGATCATTCTTCATCGTGAGTTCGAAGATAGCCATGAGCGACAACGCCTGAACGGTAGACAGTAATGTATTGTGGAGCACAGACTTGAGACCCATACTCGCACAGGCAAGCTCGTAGTACAGGGAGGCCTCGCCGTTCTTCGAATTTGGCACGGTATCCCTCCGAGCGCCGCAGGCAAATACGATGAACAAGAGTGCCAAATCGTGGGGATCCGAGCGTTCAGCATCGAAGCATTCTTCGTTCTTGACTTTAAGGCCAGAGTTCACAATGCGTCGTCGGAAGGCACGCGGAAATATCTCTTCGACGAGTTGTTCCCGGTCGGCCGGACGGAACGACCACGAATAGTTCATCAGAAATGCGTCGACAAGCAACAATGCGTGGTCATATCCGGGCAACTGGGCTTCAATCGCATCCTGGAGTGATGTCGGCGCAGAAGGAGGGGGCACGAAAGGCCACAAGTCCCTGGCAAATTTGAGCTCCTGTGGAAAGGAGGAGGATTGGGGGAATATATTGCCCTGCGAGACAATGGATATGTCGTCTTGAGAGCTTCCCTCTTCTTTCCCTTCTGTCTGAGCAAATCGAATAACAAATCAGTTGAAATATCTGGGTACGAATTTCCTACGCGGTGGCACTCGCAAACATTGATAACATAATGTACCTACCATGAAAAGTATTTGCTGGTGAACGAAAAAAATCATAAGAACATATCAAATACGAATTCGAAGGTGTAACGCGATTGCACAGACCTGGAATCCCATTTGTCCAACAAATTGAGTTTCTCCGCCCTCAGAGACCGAGAGAAGACCAAGAGAGTTTACGATCTCTTCTTCGAGGTCCTCTTCTTCCTCTTCTCTTTTTTGTTCTGTGCCTTCGCGAGGTCCATTGTCCCTTGGAGTACTAGTACCCTCGTTATTCTCAAAGAGGTACTTCTCATTCTTTATGGCGAGAAGGTCGGTTGTTAGAAGAGGATGGGTCACAGATGGATTTGAGTGGCTTGAATGTTCGGCTTGAAGAGCTATTTCGAGCTGTTGAATTCGCTTACTCATCGCCGAAAGTCGTTGTTGAAATTTCTCCTGCCTGCACAAAAGATGAGTGATGAATTCGAAAGAGGATGCGATAGAAAGGGCCTACTTCGAATCATGGGCACTCTTTAGTACGCCTTGATACGTAGTCAATTTATTGACGCTCGTTGACGATATATTCGGATTCGTACCATTGGGACAGATTCTCTCGCAGCCCCGTCTCTTGCACGAGGTGCATGGTACCTAAGCGTAGTGGAGTGAGGAACATCACGGACGTGTCACGCTGTACTTGATACGCACTTTCTTGTCGCACTTGAGCTTCAATCTACGACGCGTCCATTAATTCATTGAAAGAAGGCAATAAAATCCATGGGTTAAAACCAACGAACCTCCTGCATTCCGCGCAAGAAATCTGACCACGAGCCCGTCTGTGCTCGATTTCACTCCCAGGGGTGGCCTTCGCCAATGTGACGTCGTTTGTCAAATTGCGTTGTGCGGGCATGCTTGATCTGGTGGGATAGGGAAACTATGTAATCTATCTTTGAGGAATGATACCTATTCTAGAAAAATGACTTGTTAGATTAGGAAGGGCTTCTATACTATAGTAGGGGTTTCGTATCAAGAGGAAGTTTAGAGATTGGTAAAAGAGATAGTGCCGCGACTGGAAGCCTTGCTTTGACTCGCTGATACACCGTGAGCAAACTTACACACCCGGTCAGTCAACGCTGACCGATCCGTGATTGTTTGATGCCGTGTTCCTGAGGGGAACTTCAAGAGGGAATAGTCAAGTTTCACCTCTGTACCATGAGGGTTTATGCTGCGTTCATGAGGGTGGAAAGCAGGCCCAGGAGGAAGCGTTGATACATTCACAGATTCCGAATCGCTTAACAGGAACTTTCCTTTTTGGGACGCGGACATCGACTGCGTTTTTTTCAATCGACGTCTTTCTCGTCGATCAGGTCCCTTCCACCTTGATCTCGGTTGGCTTTCCAAGATCTTCGCAATCCCCTTTCAATCTCAGTCCCAGCTCGCTCATTACTCCTTTCTTACTTTTCTACCGGGACTCTATGATTAATTCAAGTTCTACATAATGGCCAGCACATTGAACAGGAAATCGCGCGACAGGCCTCGCGCTAGCTTCAACCAGCCTCGGAGACTCTCTTTATTCGGCCAACCGACAAAGCAGGACGAAGTTGAGCAACGGCAGGGGGAGGAGCAACCTGTTGGCCCGCCGAGAGGATCCTCGTTGGCGAAATCCGTGTCGCTGAAGCCGTTGTCGAAAATGCAACTGTCGAATTCGGCCTGGCGCCCTGGACTAACTTTGTCGACTGTTCGTACGTTGCGGGGAATGCCAGGTTCTGGTGGGAGTGTTGGCTTGTTGAGGGGAAGAGAAGATGGCTTCGCAGGTGAACGTACCTTTCCTCCTGATCCCAGCTCCGTCGTCTTTCCCACATCCGAGTCCGCTGCATCCCAGGTCGATCATGATATCTCAGACGCTGCTAGTCTGAGTGTGCATGACGGAGCGAATGCAAGCATGTCGTCCAGCGCGATCACGCTTTCCCCATCAGTCTCGACATCCTCGTTCAAGCGCGCGCGACGATCCCTCAAGATGCGCGTCGCCGTGACACTCTCAGGGATCTTCGTACCCAAGCCGAAAACCAAGCGGAAAGGAGGCGCGTTGGACGGAGTCGACGGCGTATTCTGCGAACGCGAACTTGCAGATCGTGCTGCGAGGAAGGGACGATCATTCCTCAATGGTGCTCTCTCGCGAGGGCGAAAGACACTGGACGAAGATTCCGAAGCGCAGGAGATTCGGTACAGCTACATCTCCCGTTCACCCTCGCCGCCGAGTCCAGAGATTAGACCACCGAGCGGACTGGGTAGGATCAATCCAAACGCTGACCTGTCTGACGTGGGTGGGATGGGCTTTCGTGAAGGCAATTACAGTTTCACAGCATCTGCGACTAATCTTGGTTTGGTTGGTGCGCAGAGCCCGTACGACGAGTCGAAGCTCAGCCCGACGCGCGCTGTATTTCCACCCCGACCCCTTGCCAGTCCAGATGGGACGCAGTCTCTTTCGCGCACGAGCCAGACCCCAACCCCAACGCCTTCCCATGCAACCTCAGCATGCTCGAGTCCCATCACGAATCGGCCTTCCATTGACAGTCTATCTGATATCTTTTACTCACCTCCGCCGCAGGCAATCACGCTGGTCAAAGATGGATTGCCCAGTCGCTCTGCCTCACTCCCTTCACCTGACGCACAAAAGCTTGATTCGCCAATTTCAAGCAACCTTGCTCCGACATCTAGCATGCGAGGAAAGCCTCTACCACTAATCCCAGCCACTGGAACTTTGGACATTCTCTTCCCTCCATCGCCAGCTCTCTCTCCTCCGCTATCCAAATCGCATGCTGCACGAGTTTTGGGCACCAAGTCTCCATTTACCACCGAGTGTCTCCAGAAGATAACTCCTTTCTTACCACCTTCGTCCCTCGCATCTCTGGCATGCGTTTCGCGATCGTTTTGCCGGGCAGTCCGACCAGCTCTTTATGCCACTATTACCTTCGACGAAGTGAATCCTACTTCGAGGAAGCGCTGCTTGCTCACTCTGGGCTCCAAACGTGAGATCGCGAAATTTGTGGAGTCTTTTAGCTGGAACGCCTTGGTGACCCTGGAGGACTATACGGATGAAGAAGAATATTCGTTTTCGGACGAAGATGAAGGGTGCGATGTAGGGGAATCGAAGCCGGACCTCCTTGCTCGTGTCATTTCGAATCTCGTCTGTTTACGAGCGTTGACCCTGGTGCTTTCCAAGAACACTCACAAATTGCTCCACCATGTACGTTCTCAATTGACTTCGTTCTCCTCCACCGGACTGTCTTCAACCGCCTGTGCGCTCTTCCTCTCCACCTGGCTCCCGACGCAACCTTCATTAACCCACCTTTCACTCCCGGACGTTTTCTGCTTCCCCCTCGCATCAGCGCCAACATCACCGTTGTCATCCTCTACATCATCATCTGTATCGTCGTTATCAAAGTCGTCGTCGTCAAATGCTTTGGCGCCGCCCATACCGCGGACAGTGCCATTCCTGACGTCGTTCAGCGGCACCACATCACTTGCAAGCATCCTCGTGCCTAGTCGGCCTGTGAGCTGCGTCGAGCTGTATGTGTCCCAGACTCTCTACGATGGATTACGTCCGAACGAGGTGATGCGGTGCCTCATCCAGAGTACTGCACCGCTCAAGGAATTACGTGTGAGGGTGACAGGCAAAGTCGATGCGCGGACTCTGGGGAAAGTCATCAGTTCTGCTGGAGCCCAACTTGGCTCTGGTATAGAGATCTTGGGCGTCACTGGTTGGGAAGGGGAAACCAAGGTACGATAATAGTTTACTGTGACCGTTGTAACACGATCTGATCAGTCTGTATCTTTTCACCATTTTCCATCTTGCCATCATGCTACTACGCACACGAATGCCATATTTTAATAATAGGAACTGTACGCTCAAGTCTCACCGTCCCTAAGCCTGTTCAAAACTTTGCGGACCGTTGATCTCTCATCCAAAAACAACGATACTGAAGCGGAAAGTGGTGCAGATCAGCCGAACACCATCGTCTCGATTGCTGACGGCGCAGACGGCGCTACTCCGACAATGCTCACGAAATTCTCCTTAATTTCCAACGCACTGACACCATCTGCCAATTCCTCAGTATCGTCCCTTCTGTCGGACTCGTCATCGCCACGCTCATCCATCGCATCTAGCCTTGATCTGGACCTGGATGACCTGAACTTTGACTTCCCGCTTCCGCCCACAACGGCAACGCCTCCTCTTTGTGCGGATGCGGATGATATTGTCTCATCATGCTCGCGCACGATGGTGAGGCGTATCAGTCCCTACAGTGTTGCACATGCGCTCGCGGACCTGGATGCAGAACTCAACTCGCCCGCTGCGGCCGAAGAGCGACGAAAGCGTGCGGAAAGCGAACGGGAGGAAAAGGAGAAGGAAAGGGAGCTGGAGAACAGCTTTGCGGCTCAGTGGCTACCGCGCTGCGCGACGTTGCGTTGTGTCAAGTGGGCATCGGGGAGGGTGTGGATGGGGCCTACACCCTCATCCACGAATGTTGTCGAGGCTTCCGCGGGGGAGACTACAGCGAAAAAGGCTGACATCCAGTAAAACTGTCGCGGGTTTCAAGTTTTTTTCTCCCTTTCATTCATTGGAAAACATTGGTTTGCCTTGCTTTGACGTGCTTTGCTATTAGTAACCCATAGATTAACACATTCGTTCACGATACACGGTCCTTTCTCGCCATTACCTACTTCTATACCCTTTCATAAAGTCACATGGCTGGCCGGTCTCCTGCAATGTTTCGTTCGCATTCGATACCTGTTGTATCCTGCATTTGCTTCTCTGGTACATTCTTTCATAGTTTTCATAGTTTATATTTTCGTACTCTGGAGAGGATACACATATTCTGGATTGGATTGGATTGGATGGAATCCCAGTACTGGTACTAGTAGTACAAATTGATTTATTGTTCTCCGAACTTTTATGCGATTTTACCTTGAGTTGTGCATGCACGAATGACTCGACGTGACGTCGAAAAAGATAAAAAGATGATAGCCACATGGTAATCTTATCTTATCTGATGACTCGCCGGCGAATAAGATGACAAACTCGTGCCAGTGAGAATACGCGTTTCGCTGCGGTCATGCCGGCGACTGTGCGCTTTGCCAACGACGTCCATCATCTCTATACGCGCTCGTGCAATGCCCGTCCATCGGGACGCAGCGAGCAACGACCTTCGCGAAGCGTCTTCGACTGCTGGCTCTTCTGACCTCAGGCGAATCCGTGAACGCGAAACAGAACTCAAGAGGCAGCGAGGAGAGATCTCTTGCGCAGAATGCCGGAGGTGAGCGCCTCATCTGTAGTTTATCAAGTTTACGAAGTTAATGTGGTTCAAGGTTGAAGCTCAAATGTGATAAAAGAGTACATTACGCGTTATTATGCACCACGCCCGACTATGTCTTACTCTTTGCTTACTCTAGGTGCCATGTTTTCAATGCACTCGAAGGGGGTGTGAGGGCATTTGTCCAAATGGTACGACTTCTTCGTCTGGCGTGTCATTATTTTGTCCGCAGCGTTATCGATTGAATTCTTAACTTAATTTCATCTATCAAAGGCTCGTTATCAGGCGGCCAGGGTACGAGGTGCGCGTTGTGCAGTTGTCTGCAAATCAGGATTGGGCCACTCGTTATATTAATTTATTGGACAGATTTGTGCTTGCAGATACGGACAAGCTCCACCAAAAGCTGGCAGAGATGTCGCGCAGGATCAGACAACTTGAGGACGCGCTACAAGTTGAATACGGTTCTCGCTCAACTGAAGCGCATCCTCTTTTGTCCGACGAGCTATTATCCGTGAAAGGTGGTATTGATCAAAGGTCTCGAGGCCATGCTTCAGAACCGGAAGGCAGGTTTTCCGAAACGAAGGCAGATCCCTCGGAGGAATCATACACGGAAGCTCTCGGACTACTGACGATATCTGAGGGCGGAGCAGTTCGTTTTCTCGGAACAACGGGTATTGAGGTACGTTGCTCGAGGTGATCAGGTCAGTGGCGAGTTTTACTAACGTTTTCTTGTATATAGCAAGCACTTATCGCCGTAAGTTCTACCATGTTTATTAGTGGGGATCATTATCACGGCCAAAAAGCAGGAAGACGGCGAGTTTAGCGATGAACAGGACTTGGACAGTGTCAATGCTGCTTTGTTGCCGGCGCAAATCGCACAGACGAGTCAAATGTGGCCTTTCACCCCCTTGTATGCGCCCAAGGAGGATCTTAGGCAGATGATCGAGTCTCAATTACCAACCTGGGAGCGTGCTTCCGCTCTCACTGAAGCATACCTTCAAAATCTTTCCTGGTTTTTCAGACCAGTCGATCGCCAGCAGATCGTGGAGGAGTTGCTCCCGACAGTCTTCAAACGCCGACGCCCAAATCTGTCGCAGAGCTCGTTCAGCGATAGTCCGGACATCGACGGAGATCTGGATGAACCTGTTGATTTGCATGACTTGGCCCTGTTACTCATGGTGTTCGCGTGCGGCGCTGCGGGGGACCTCACTCTCCCACCGTTCAACAGGGAGGCGGAAACTTACAGACAACTCGCACGCGCGACGCTAGGGCTGAAGAATATCTTTGACGGCGCCTCTCTCTCGGCTGTTCAAGCTGTTTGCTTCCTTGGCATGTTTGATGTTATTTCCGGAAGGAAGAATACCCTTGAAACGTCTTGGAAAATGCTTTGCCTCGGGTTTAGTCTGAGCGCGAGCGTGCGTATCCTCCATACAATTCAGCTTTAATTTCTTACAGAATTTACAGATTGGTCTTCGTGAGTGCTGCGGTCATATCTAAGTCGATGATGAGCTCATTAGCAAAAGATCGTGATCCTGCACGGTGGGGGTTGAGCAAGAAATTGATAGAACGGCGACGAAGAGTATTTTGGGACGTATATACAATTGATCACTTTAAGGTCCGTTGTCATTTGTGATACAGGAGATGAGACGTTGAACCATACGCAAAAATAGAGCCTGGGTTCGGGAAGGCCTACCACTTTCTCCCCTGACGCGATTGATTGCGAGTTCCCAGAGGACACCGAAGCCATTACAACAGCAGACGGAACATTAGTTCCTTCAGGCAAGTTTAATATTTTTCAAAGTCAACACAATAATTATAAACGTGTTATTCAGTCTGGAGATGGAAACACCGTTACGCAAAGGAGATCTTGACGGTCGTGACTGCACGATTGTGTGCAGCGCAACCCTTGAAATACTCGGAGATCTTGGACCTCGACCGTAAAGTGCGCGAATTCGACTTTCATCCTTGGCTACATGACAAGAGCCCACCACCCGCGGAGGTCGACTCCAACGCGATGATGCAACGTCTTTGCATCGCAATGTTCAAGGAGGTTGTGCTGCTGTACATTCACAGAAATTTCTTCGCGCGCGCTCTACTGGATTCCCCGACGAATCCACTACGGAGTCCATTCGCCCCCTCGTTCTTAGCCGCCTACCGGAGTGCGACGCAGTTATTAAAGGTCCTAAGAGAAAACTTCGACGCGTTTTCGTATCTCTTCATCCGACTGTGGCCAATATGGGCGCATGCGCTTGCCGCGAGTGTAGGTTTTCTGCTGATTCCTATACGGCTATTTAAGTAACGAAATGGACTAATAGGTGATCGTCGGTTCGGTCGTATCAAGAGGACCTTCGACAACGTTGGCTCCTTCTGCATTTATTGAGTTGGAGATGGCCATTGCACTCTTCACGAAAGCTGCGATGCATCCCGTTGCCAAACAGGGTCTCGTATGTCGAATTACATCTACATTATTGCGACATCTCTAACATTAGGGTCGATAGCCTATACTGCTACGAATCCGCGACAAGGCGCAACGGGCTCTGTACGAAGAGCGAGCAAGGGGAAAGACTGGGGCATCGGGTGATGCGTCTGGAGCGCCAGCAGTGAAGGCGGAGATGGATGTTCACGATGAACTGATGATCCTTCGAGGCACGACTCGGTATGTACACAAGAACAAGGGTGACTCGTCATCGCCGGGGAGTTCGACTTCAAACACGTCAAGTCCGCGCTCGCAGGGCCTAGGCAGTGATTTCTCGAAGCCTTCTTCGATGACGCCAGACGTGACGGCAACCGCAATGAGTGCCGACCCTCTGTTGCAGCAGGAACACGCTGGGCCGGGAGGCGCGTACACCTTTACCTCAATGCATCCACAACAACAGCACCCTTCCGCCTTCGCATCAACCCCAGATAATCGGCCAAAATTCAGTTTCCCAGGGCTTGGTGAATTCAGGTCGGAGCCCTCGCCTTTCGCGCCACCACCACCACCACCACCTCCTCCTCCTCAGCAGCAGCAGCGACAACAAGGGTCAGGCATACCGAATGCACACCCGAACGCACAAGACCTCCAATTCAACATGAGCCAAGACACTTCCATGCAAGAGCTCGCTTCTCTGATGTCCTCGGGTATGGGCCAACCTGAAAACGAACTGCAGGAAATCCTATCGCAACTCCAGAAAGTCGACCCATTCCCAGAATTTGGAGTACAGGAGATGCCTGCATACAACCCTGGCGAGTTCTGGGGGTCAAATTATCCTGAGGGGCAGCCGTTCCAGACAGAAGGCGAGATGAACCCCGCCTCCTTAGCAGGGGAAGATTGGCGGAAATACATGGATGAAAATGGGATCACGCCGACTGTGATACAAGATTGGAGTGGGGATGTTCGATTCTCTTGATTTATTGGTATGTTGAGAGTCAAACTTGAGATCGAAGAAATATTGACGCACTTGTCAGCTTTCACTGTATTTAAAGTCGTTTGCTCTTCTGTGTGTATTGTAGGAACAAAAGAAACCCAACTCACATTATACTAGTAATCTTGTAGACTGGAAAATAAAACAAATGCGAGACTGCAGTAGACGTCCATCTGTGTGTTCAGAGCTTGTGTTCCGGATGTATTCATGGAGAAGCCGCCGCCACGTCGAGACGTCAAACTGACTCGAAGACACACGCGACGGTGAGCGCTGTGAACAACAAACTCACCACGTTGATCTCACGCAGCCAACGCAATCTCCGTTCGCCTACATGTAAAAGATGGACGCCAACAATTGGACGCCAACGATCCCCGACGGAGCGTGACGATGTCGACGACGGCGCACGAGCAGCGATTTGAGGATGTGCATGGCATCTCAGATGCCGTCTCTGTGATGACAAGTGAGCACAAGCGCGCAAACTCGTAACCAGAAAATTCTCATCTACAGCAGCAAGTCTCTCCAAGAAATCGGATGGTGCCCAGACGCGCGAAGAGGAGGTCGTGAACATTTCAGGAGAAGTGGAAAATCGCCTTGAACAGGAACAGATAGACGAAGGCGTGATCCTCGAAGACGAGTTCAAGTTGCACGTAAATCCTTCCCTCATAATTATAATATGCACGAACATCTTGATGCAGGTGCGTATAAACGTTTAATCAAGCTGGTATTTTGACGGAGAGCTTCGACCAGATTTCTTTCTTTGTCGTAGTGTCTTCGTCCAGTGCGTATGCTGCTCACCTGGGCGGATCCGCGACTTTCTCCGGTTTGGTCATTGGTATTCCTGCGGCTGTCTCTGGGGCATCATTGTTACCATTCATGAAATACGATAAAGGTACTTCATTACCAAAAAAAATACCTTGAAGCCGTTGAACAAAGTGCTTTCAGGCCAATATGCTTTCCCCCTCCATTTTGCTTGCGCTTCGTTGGCCCTTGGTTCCCTTCTCTACGGGCTCGCATACAAGACCAAATTTCTGTACCTCATCCTGCTCGGACGAATGGTGCAAGGGCTGGGATACACATACTTCATGCATTGCAAGAGATATTGCTCCGATTCCCGCATCGTAGGTGTCCGAAGGCGCACATTGCTTGCGGGATGGCTCGTTGTTGGACAAGGATTAGGCCTTAGTGCTGGACCTTTCATTGGAGGCTTGTTGTCCAAGATTGGCTTCAGCAATGATGTCTTCAATGGCTACTCAGCCCCCGGATGGGTCATGTTCGTCGTTTTCCTGATCCACTGGGCCATCGTCACACTATATTTCAAGGATCCCCCTCGGGAAGAAACGGCGCGTCAGGACTTCGAGCTTTCTCCGCGCCCTTCCTCGTCTCGTATCGGAAACGCTCTTCGTCAACTAAACAAGCGTCAATGGGGAGTCATTGCAACCATGTGCTGGTTCGCACTGGCAAATTTCTTCATGCTCGGCGCTTGGGAAGCGAATATTCCCGTCTTTACCTCATCACACCCATCTATGCCATCTGCAGGTCTCACATCGCGCTCGCCGTTCAATGCGACGAGCTTTCTCTATGAATTAAGTCCAAGGGATCTTCATAGGTTCTCCTCGCTTCCATTCCATTGGTCGCCGTTCGCAGCAGGCAACTTTCTTGCTCTCGGAGGCATCACCATCTTCCCTTTCCTCCTCCTCAACATGCTATTCTCGCGACGGACGCAGGACCGTCATATTCTCGCGCTGGGATCAGGCCTGGGATTTAGTGGGCTGCTGATCGCTCTTGCGCTGTTCGCGTCTCAGCCGGCGCATGGAACGCTGACATATGGCTCCTTCTTCATCTGCTGGTTCCTAGTCGCGTTGGGATTCAATCTCGCGACGACGTGCACTTTGAGTCTACTCAGTAAACAACTTCCCCCGTCATGGAATGGCTTGACAAGTTTAGGTATGTTGACTTCGGTGATATTGAAGTGCGAAATTAACAGTCTTCGACATAGCTATTCAATACTGCAACAATTTAGGACGCGTTTGCGGGGCCGTCTGGGGCGGTAGTGGTGTAAAAGTTGGAATGATTAACTACGTCGGCCTGGAAATTGCCATCGTTGGGATTGGCGCCGTCATGTTCACGACACTGTGGAAAGAGTTGAAAACAAAGACAGGATAGATAATTCTGCCGCGATGTTGTAAGTAGTCGTGATTTCTATGGCTACAAGAGAGGGCGCTTATTATGTTTTGTAAAGATCCGTGTGCATGTATGAATGTACTTTAAATGTGGATGGTATGTTTTGGTTGCACGGGAGCGAGATGTACCGTTTGTTAGTCGTTTGTCGCGTTGAAGGGGCTCCATGTATGCGTTTCGATTCGGGTCAGCGGGCCGTTCGACATGTCAGGACTTGTAGGCTTTAAATGCGGGCCCGTGGTAGCGTCACATATAGTCGGTGTGCTTGCCGCACCTACAGAGTGAGCGAGTAACGCACAAAAAATGAGGTGATCTCACCGGATAAACCTCGAAAGTTCGCTTCTCGTGAAGCACCTCCAAGTCCGAATTCACCTCTCCATAGTAACGCTTCTTTAAACAGGCAGGATAATGTGCGCCCTCAGCCGACTGTGATACGGGATTGGAGTGTTGAAAGTGTAATTTAAATCTTAGTTCTCTTGCAAGCCTTCCACTAAAGAGTCGTAAGCTCTTTCGCGTATGATGTAGGAGCAAGAAAGACTCAACTTACATTGTACTTCTACTCTTGAAGAGATTCAAACAAATAAATGCTGCGATTGCGGCAGTAAATATGAGTGCTCAACGCACGGTGTCAACGTGGGTCCGTTCCACATATTCAAGTTCATACTGTCCGGACTACCTCTGGTTCTGTAGTCGGAGAAGGTTTAGGCAACGGTTGAGCATCTTGAAGCAAAGGTTCTCTTTCTCCAGATGCTTGATTTGAAGTATCATATGCGTTTCTGTCGTCACGGTTGGAACAACAGTTCGAGCAACGGCAAGTGCAGCGATCGCACTGTGTGAGGGCCCGGGAAGCTCCTAATAGGGATTGTTGCGGATAGGGGATTTGAGGCGACGAAAATGGGCCTTATGTTCGTGGAGAAAATAGGGGATTCGAGCCCCGGGAGGGCCGATCTTTGTGGATATATAGGGGATTTAGGGCTCCGAGGTGGTCTCTGGAAGGTCAACGACGGTGAGTTAGGCGGCAAAGTTACCTCCTCATGAGCAAGACCTCCAGAGATCGTCGAACGCGAGGCCGCTTGAAGGCAGCTCAAACGTCAATCACGGTCAGAATCTGCCATTGAAACCCGATTTTATTATTTAATTGATTTTAATATTATTATCTAGGTACTAAAAATAGCTCACCTTCGTGGACTTTGGGGGATTTCAGACCCAAAGTCGCTCGAACCATAGGGGATTTGACGGTCGATTTGGGGGTCCGGAGCCCACAAACCCTTATACGAGCTTCCCGGGCCCTACTGTGTGCATGAATGTCCTGACAGTCATAGATGAGATCGATGAGAGACCATAAGTTAATGTTTATATTGGATATCATGCTCACTTAGAGAGATGAAGTCCAGACATGCACCTCCAAGGACTTCGACGCAGGCGAGACACGATACAGCGATGATCTCTCCCAAGACCGAATGACCTGACATTTTCTCAGCTCTACTGAGTCTACTCCTCCCCAATCGCTTTTCTAGAGCAATAACACTAAGGTTGATGTAGAGATGGCTATGAAGCTCGTCGTTGCGGCTGCACCGTGACAAAGTCAGAAGGTCATAAAGACCGTGGCCAACGACCGTGGATCTGACGTCGATGTCGGCGTCGACCAATTGGACGACTGCCACGGCCAACACGCAAACAACGAAATCGCCGTTCGCCACCACATTCAGCGGAAGATTCGATCCGTTGGCCGTCGCAGCCCGTAGGGAAAATGCAAGTTCCGTGAGATGACTCGAGTCGAAGGGATTCGTCATCCAGATCGGATATCAGGGAAGAGTCCTGACGGAAAATTTTGTCATTCATAAGGCGATTGGACTTGACTCGACGAAGAACACACGTCGATCCTCCGTTGAAGTCAGCGATGTCGACGACGACGGGGCACGAACAACAGCTTGAAGATGTGAATGACATTTCGGAGGTCGTGTCTGTGATGACCAGCACGGGTGCGTACACGCGCGACCAAAGTCACTTCTCGTCCACAGCAGCGAGTCTTTTCAAGAAATCCGACGGTGCCCAGACGCGCGAAGAGGAGGTTGAAGACATCTTAGACCGAGTGGACGATCGCCTTGAGCTTGAGCAATCAAACGAAGGGCTGATCCATGAAGACGAGTTCAAGCTGCACGTAAACCCTTCCCTCGTCATCATAATATGCACGAACATCTTGATGCAGGTGCGAACGAACGCTTACACGAGCCGACAATCCACTGAGAAATTTGAACAGATATCTTTCTTCATCATAGTGTCATCGTCCAGTGCGTACGCTGCTCACTTAGGCGGATCCGCGACCTTCTCCGGTCTAGTTATTGGTATCCCAACGGCTGTTTCTGGAGTCGCATTGGTACCACTCATGAAACTTGACAAAGGTGACATATAAATGAAATGGAAGTTCAAACAACTAAATGAATCGCAATCAGGCCAGTATGCGTTCCCCCTCCATTTTGCCTGCGCCTCATTGGCCCTCGGTTCCCTTTTCTACGGACTCGCATACAAGACCAAATTCTTGTACCTCATCCTCCTCGGACGAATGGTTCAGGGGCTGGGATACACATTCTTCATGTACAGCAAGAAATACTGCTCCGACTCTCGCATTGTCGGTATCCGAAGGCGCACATTACTTGCGGGATGGCTTGTTGTCGGACAAGGAATAGGCCTAAGCGCTGGGCCCTTTATTGGAGGCTTGTTGTTCAAGATTGGCTTCAGCAACGACGTCTTCAATGGCTACTCGGCTCCCGGCTGGGTCATGTTCTTCGTTTTCCTGACCCATTGGGCCATCGTCGCTCTCTTCTTCAAGGATGTCCCTCGCGAAGAAGTAGCACGCCAGGACATTGAACTCTCTCCGCGCCCTTCTTCGTCTCGTATCAGTACCGCTCTTCGTCAACTGAACAAGCGTCAATGGGGTGTCATAGCCACAATGTGCTGGTTCGCAATGGCGAACTTCTTCATCCTTGGCGCTTGGGAATCAAACATCCCTGTCTTCGCCTCTTCGCATACATTATCATCGTCAGGTGGCATTGCGTCTCGCTCGCTCTATAATTCCACGAGCTTCCTCTATGACTTGGGTCCAAGGGATCTTCAGAGGTTCCCGTCGCGCCCTTTCGAATGGTCACCATACGCAGCGGGCAACTTCCTTGCGCTCGGCGGCATCACCATCTTCCCCTTCCTCTTCCTCAACATGCTTTTCTCGCGGCGAACGCAAGATCGTCATATCCTCGCATTGGGTTCGGGCCTAGGTTTGAGCGGACTGCTGATCGCTCTTGCGCTGTTTGCGTCTCAGCCGGCGCACGGAACACTCACGTACGGCTCCTTCTTCGTCTGCTGGTTCCTGGTCGCACTTGGTTTCAACCTCGCGACTACAAGCACTTTAAGCTTGCTTAGCAAGCAACTACCCCCGTCATGGAATGGTAGGACGAGTCTAGGTATGTTAATTCGTTTGAATAGAAACGCGAGATTGACCCAGCTTTTTTCATAGCTATTCAGTATAGCAATTACTTAGGACGCGTCTGCGGGGCTGTTTGGGGCGGAAGTGGTGTGAAGCTCGGTATGCTCAACTATGTCGGTTTGGAGATCGCCATCATCGGAATCGGCGGTGTCATGTTCACCACCTTGTGGAAGGAGTTGAAGGCAAAGACAGGTTAGAGCTACTTGTGACGACGTCGTCTGTGTGTAATCATGATTTGAGAGGTTTTCTCGACCTCTTTACGCATTGAATATTGAATCCTTGTTCAAATGCGCTCTTAAATTGAATGGTGTGTTTTGCCTCCCATCGTAATGGGGGGAGACTCAGGAGAGTTGTCCGCGCTGACTGCTGGTCCTTGGGTTCGAACTCCGAAACTCTATTAGTGCCTATTCGCGTCGCGCCCTCCTAACTTTTCAACACCCTGCCCCGCATGGTTGTTGTTTCTGTCACGCACTTGGAGCGCATCCCCAGTTCAGTCCTAGTATATTTCAGATTTTAGGTGAAACATTAGGGAACCCGGTCCTTGAAGTGCGTCTAAATTTTATTTGCAAGGTACAAAACATACACTGACTTCAAGTTTGTTCCTCAACATCTTGAACTTGTGAATCGGTATCCCAACCACTCCTTCGCTCAAACTCGCTTACCGTCACATTAAGATCGATTCTCACATCCAACGTATTCAACACGCACGTACGAATCCAGATTAATTTATCGCATTACAATTCCGACTTTTGAAGGCTTCGGTGCATGGATAAAGATCGGGCGACAACGACAGGAAGAGTTTCAAATCCAGACAAATATTATTGAGAATACCACCAGTACTGTCTGCTATATTGCAAGTGAAACAGACAAGGTAAGGTGCGTGGATCTCTCTGTTCTCTTCCCGGAAATTGACCGTACGTCTGCCAGGAATTCTCTATTCATTGGCAAGCACCAATCAACGCCCCGGATATTTGCATCAACGTATTCGTCGATGGGAAATTTATTGACGATTCTTTGAGTGGTGCTGCCGATGATGGCTATCGGACAGGTGCATTCAGAGGAGTGCAAGCGGAAGGGAACTCAATCGCCCTTTTCTCGTTCTCGGCACCAAGCAAGTCCACTATTGGAGTAGAAAATGGCCGCACTGGTGACTTTCTTACTTCGCTGAAGTATCAATTCATTGACTACAATATTTCATCCATTCAGGCTTTGAGGCGGAGATGCCTGAGAGCATTTCTGATGCACCTGAAGATCCAATTCCACTTTCGTCTTGCATCCAGGCAAGAGAAGCTGGTACTATACATATTGAAATGTTTGAGGTTGAGATATCTGATGAAGACGTGTCCGATTCTGGGAGCGATCTCGAAGACATTTGGAAGAGGTGTACGGATCTAAGAAGCAATCCACTTCCCGAAGATAAAAAGTTGATCTTGACGCATACGACTGGGTGAGTACGTGTAGCTTCACAGCCGTATTACAAAGCCAGAGGCCCTTAATTCAAAGGTAGTTCTCAGAGAACGATTACTTTGGCTCAGAAGCCTGAGAAGTGGGTTTACACGATCCTTCCAAACAAGCACATCATGTCGTTTACTTTTCAATATCGGGGAAGAAGTAAGTTTAATTTCAAAACGTTCTGAAATCGAGTTTGATGCTTCATCTTTCTTGCAGACTTCCTTGAGGCGGCTGGCATTATACCAAGGCCTGCCCAAGGGTGCCGTTTCTCTGCGCGCCTCCGGAAGGCTGACCAAGGAGATGGATTGAACAGAGAGCTCAATGACGAAGGTCGGGTGCAAAATCTCAATTCGAATGGTAGTCGCGGCGATGCAGGAGTATTCAACGTGAAGAAGGAGAAAACTCCTTTCCCTGCGAGGGTCCTCGGGCCAACCGCCGAAGAAAGGGAAGAGGTGCGTGTTCGAAAGCAACATCGAGTTATCAAGGAGCCTGGATTGAAACCAAAACTTATTCCAACTAGGAGTTATCCATCGCGAGAGAACGCGAGGAACTAGCAAAACGGAAGAGGGAATTAGAAGTGAAAGAGAGGTGTCTCGAAGAACGACAGAAACGTTTTAAGAGTGGTTATTTAGAGGACCGTAAACCTGGCTGGCATGGCGCCAATGCCTTGGAAGATCTAAAAGTTTTAGACGATGGTGCTATCGACTTAACCGATGATTGAAGCAGTCGTCGACTGAATCGAAAAATCCTCACTCTTGGGGGGTATAAGCACAATTATATAGTCGCGATTTGTCATTGGACGAGTGAAAGGTTCAAAACAAAGCATGTAACATACACCTCCAATTCAATAGAAGGGAAGAGATAACGAGATCTCCTACATAAACCAGAATTCTCCGTTACATCGAAACCATTCTGATATGCATCACTGTTTTTGCATGATTAGCAATCGCGTTATTGGAAGCTCAAGTTCACTCACGTTAGATTTGACCCATTTCGCGAGGTCTTCTCCCCATTGTTCGCCCTCGCCAGAGTTCAGAGCCAAGTGAGCGCTCATGTGGTTGTGACCTTCCCCTATGTTGACTTCAAGCTTTCTACCAGTCCTTTCCTCAAAGAGAGAAATGAAGTTGTTCAATGGAACGGAGATGAACGGGGGCTCGATCCCTGAGTGCATAATAAGAAGAGGTGGCATGGAGTCCAGAGTCTCCTGCGATGCGTCCTTAAGCAAACCAAACGGCGAAAGGGTCACCGACTTCTCCTGACTTCCATAGAAATTGTTGAACACGGGTACGATGGGAGGTGGGTTCAAGTCGAAAGCGCACCCTGCGCCTCGCGGTGCAATGCCCTTAATATGCTGCTTCACCTCGTCGAGCTCAACGAAGCGAGGATTTTCGGAGAGAAGCATAGACAAGAGGAGGGTGCCGCCGGCAGAATGACCAGTGAGATAGATACGTTCGGTATCGCCCACTCCACCCAAATTTGCGACGACGTAGCGGAACGCATCGCGCAAGTCCTCGACCGGCTCTGGATAGACGGCCTTTGGAGCGAGTCGATAGTCGGGAATGACGGTAAGGATGCCTCGAGATGCGAAAAACGCGCCGCAATTCTTGTAGACGAGATCGAGGGGCGCGTTGAGGACACGTTCTCCAGAGGTAAGGCCGCCTCCGTAGATAAAAATGAGAACTGGAGGCTTTGGGCCGTCTGCGGGGGACTCAGGATAGTACACGTCGAGCTGAGTGGTAGTAATTAATCAGATTGAATATATTGATGTCAAAACGAGGTACTTACTGACTGCCTCTCGGTCACACCGAATTGAAAGGTCTCGCGCTTGACGCTTTCTATGATCCCCCTCTTTGACTGAATGAGAGGTAGGAATGCTTTGATAGCTGCGTTCGTCGTAAGTAAAACAAGATCTTCGTAGATTTATTTGAGGACATACAGGGCTCTAGCATGCCCATGACACCCTTGGAGTAGTCGATCTGCTTGAGGGCTTCCATTGCGAAGAGGGATGGGTAGTTCGATCTGAGGAAAGCTGCGAAAGTCGTTCAAAGTAGTTGTTGATGATTCCTCGAGCCATTTCGATCCTCCTTATATACCTGAGCAGCGCGTTCACTTCCTCAATTTCCTCATTATTTGCTGCGTTGCTTGAGATTTGTGATGCGATGGACGCGCTCGTAAATGCATTGCGCTGTGCAGGATCATGGTGATCATGGTGGTTGTTGATAGAGACCACAGAGGGTCCGTGCACGCTTGCGCCCAAGATAGAACCCATGACAATTTGAGGATGACGATAACCGTCCCCTTCGCATCGGGACCTCCAGAAAAATATACAAAAAATCAAAGAATATTCATTTGGCATCAACTGAGAGCGCCAAATCTTACGAATGTCAATAGATACACCATGATCGATTCCACTCAGCATAGCGACTCGGACTCCCACCAATCCCGGATCTGCCAGCTCTGCCAACTTGACGCGTCTTTTGCATGCGATCATCACGCTTCAACAAATTATATCTTCGAACATTATCTCCTTCGAACATTGCACGGAACTATATATCGCTGAAGAGATGCAAACTCTTCCGAAAATCCACAAAAGACCATTTCATTGGCGCGTGTGAACGAAATCGCGACGCGCTGTGGTGGACGCGCAACGCGTCGACGCGTCTTGCGTTCTTTCCTTCACCAACCTCGTCCTCAGCGAAGAAAATTCTTATATAGCCCATTTGGCAGTCGTGCTATACGAAGAAAGTGGAAGGAAACAATGGCTTACAGTAAGTTGACAGGCGAACTCAGAAAGACGTTGACTCATCAGCCATGGAACCAGATAACTATGGCGAAGGAGGCTTCATGCAAAACAGTCAATCATCTCCAGGATCCGGTAGCCCTGGTGGATCGCGTGTATGTGAATGGCTACTTTATAATCTTCTGCTTCTCTCACAAACTCTTAAAAGCGGTCGAATGCGCAAGCCCTCACCCCTCTCACCATCAAGCAGTGTCTCGAAGCGACACAGGCGCACAGCGACGCTGAACTCTGCATCGATGGAACTGAAGTCGGACAACTCACTATCGTCGCTCAAGTCCTGACCATAGCGCGCCAAGTCACGAACCGTGTATATTTTCTAGACGACGCGACTGGGCGCATCGAAGCCCGCTCTTTCATTGACCCGTCTTCCGACACGGGATCCGAGGGAGATGAACAAGATATTCCGTACGCTATCAGTCTTCTCGTCACCTTAACATTATTTGCTGATTATTCTACAGGGAGGGCTCATATGTCCGTGTCACAGGCACACTGAAGCACTTCGCCAATAAGCGTTACATTAATGCGAATCATGTCCGTCCCTGCGGATTTTCACCTTCGACACCACTTCCTCCAAGCAATGGCGTGACAGTAGCCACAGCTGCCGCCGTTCATGAGCTCTATTTCCACTACTTGGAGGTGATGCAAATGATGGTCGTACGAAAGAAGGGGCCCGTGAGTATTTTGTGTTTTCATGAGAGAGCTCATTCTAATTGTTATTTCTATTTCCCAATCAGCACCCACAATTTTTGGGACAGTCTGCTTCTCCATCAACAGCGACGGGCGGCGGCGGCGGTTCGGGTGCCGCCAACCCATACGCGAATGGTCAAACTCGTGGCCCGTCTGGCTCTCAAAGCGCATATTCTGGACTGCAACCTACTCAGCGTTGTATCATGGAGTTTATCAATTCTCAGCCGGACACTATGGAAGGCATCCACATCACTGCCATCGCACGCGGAGTCGCTAGCATGGCTGGCAACTCTGTCGATGCAGCGGAGATCGCCTCTGCGCTGGATAAACTTATGGACGAAGGGCACGTCTACAGTAGCATCGATGACAGCCACTTCAAAGCTGCAGTTTGATTCGCCAGCAAGGCGGGGGCGCGATTCTCTTTTTCTTGAACCATTCATATTGATGTGATCTACAAAAACGCTCACTGTAATTTTATTGCATGCACCATGCACCGTCTCCAGTGTAAATCAATACTATATCGTTACTTAGTTGTGCTTTAGACTGGATGTCGACCCTCAAGGCCTCAAGCCTCATGCCTAATGCGCGATCGAAATTTTATGAAAAGGCAAGCGCGACACGCGACACGCGTTTTCGAACTTCTCCACCAAACCACCATGCGCCCACCTTCGCCCTCCATCCCAGAACGCGAATTCGCTCTCTCTGCGCTTCAGCAGTCGATGCGGATAGATGGAAGGACCCTCCTCGAAATAAGACCCATCAACCTGACCTTTGGGCCTGCATTAGGCTGCGTCGAGTGTGAACTGGGCAAAACTCGGTTCGTGTCGTTTCCTCCCTTCTCGAATGGCCGAATTTCTCTAATGCTCATTCAGAGTTCTCGCGTTCATAGACTCAAAAATGATCAAACCTCCTGAGGAACGGCCGCTCGAAGGAATCATAAGCATACACTCCGAGATATCACCCATGGCGTCGAGCGCGTACGAGACCGGACGGTAGGTCATTGACTCGGTGAGGCACAACGCCGTGTCCTGTCCAATACACAATCTCATTAGCTTTCTTTCCTGGCGTGCGGAAAATAAGACCTTCAGACGAAGAAGTAGCGATTACGCGAATGCTGGAAAAGGTTCTTAGAAGGAGCGACGCTGTAGATCGGGAGTCGTTGTGCATTGTCGCGGGTCAACGAGTGAGTGCTTCATTTTCTCGGACAATTCATTTGCGACGCATTTGATTTAATCATGGTATGACAATGTAGGTGTGGCATCTACGACTGACGCTCCATTTCCTTGCGGATGCAGGAAATATGCTTGACTGCGCCTGCCTGGCTGCCGTTGCTGCTCTACGGCATTTTCGAAGGCCAGAAGTCGAAGTCGTCGGAGAGGACGTCATTACAGTATGTCGGAACATTGACCTCAGATTTCTGAACATCTTCTAACTGTGTCTATGCAGTACGATCCATCAGAAAGACCTCCGATTCCTCTTGCTATGCATCATACTCCCTACGTCCTGACTTTCGCGCTGTTCCCCTTTGCTTCCACACCTGCACCACAGCAGACGAAGCTATCCTCAACGCACGTTCCGACACCACAACTCGCCAATAGCAGCATCACAGCAGTGCTCGATCCTTCTCCGTTGGAGGCGTCATTGCTTCCGTCCTCGTCTCCATCGCTCTTATCGCTAGCATTGACACCTCAACGCGAATTATGCGTTGTAAATAAGGCAGGGGGTGTACCGGTTTCACCAGAAGAATTCTTGTGGCTGGTCAAGGTCGCGGAGGAGAGGGTGCGAGAAGTGGAAGCTTGCCTTGAAGGGGGCTTGTTGAAAGCAAAAGCTGAAGCCGAAGGAATAGGTTCATTATAAATTGTTTCCGGAATGAAAACATTTTTTTGGAGAACAATATCCATTATGTAGAGAGTGGTACGAAGTGGTGCGTATCTACATGGTTTCTAAGATCTAACGGTGAAATTGGAGATGAGATCTATAGAATTTATGACTGAAGAAACCCGAATCTAAATCAATCACATCTACGACCAAATGGCATTCTAAATCAAAATGTTGTCCAAGAGATTATAAGCACGCTGAGGTTAGCAGCTATAATTTGGGTGAGTTATCGCTCGATGAGCGTTTGCATTTTAGTCCGTGCGCTTTCGCTTCGCGTCGTTAGCACCGTTGGTGTGTCCGTTCGCATGTCCGTTTTCACCATTCGCAGTCGAGAAGTACTCCTTGGATCCAACGGGGTCAGCTTTCATTGTACGAGAACCCTCGGTCCAGTTCGCAGGGCAGACCTCGCCGTGCTTGTCCTATTGATGGAAGGTAAGAAAATGTCATGAAAGACTAGGACTTGTAAGATCTTACCGTGAACTGGAAAGCTTTGACAAGGCGAAGAGTCTCATCGACGGAGCGTCCGACTGGGAGGTCGTTGACGGTAATCTGCCTGCAGAAAGCGCGTCAGGTATTTTTTGAATATGGATACAGATAGACTCACCTCAAAATGCCTTTCGGGTCAATGATGAAAAGACCTCTCAGGGCAATCCCCTCTTCCTCAATCAGCACACCATAGTCAGCGGAAATCTTCATGTTCTTGTCCGCAACCAAGGGCAGCTTGAGGTCGGGGCCAAGTCCACCCTCCTTGCGCGGGGTCTGCGCCCATGCAAGGTGACTGAAGTGAGAGTCGGTAGATACGGCTGGACGTAATATACGTAAGGTTAAGAGATATGATCATATGTGTAAGAATCTTGCCTAAGACTTCTGTGTCGATCGCTTTGAACTCCGAGATCGCGTCGTTGAAGGCAATGATCTCTGTGGGGCATACGAAGGTGAAATCTCTAAGCAAAACTAGTTAGATGCAATACAAGCACACCGAAACTGAAGCAACTCACAAAGGGTAAAACAATAGGACCACCCTATGCAAGAGAAAAGTTATTAGACGCGTAAAAAATACGCGTCGGCGACGCGTCAGATGTAGAGGGCGCACCATTTTCCCTGGAAATCGCTCAACGACACGTCTTTGAACGTCCCTTCGACGACAGTGGTCGCCTTGAATGCGGGGGCGGGTTTTTGAACCTTTGCAGACATCGTATTTACGAGAAAAATCAGAGGTCTATGAGGGTGATAGAGGACTTTGTGGAAGTGGTGCGACTGAAAGAAACGGCAAAGCTGGCGCTGTCCGAAAGCAGCCCAGTTTCCATAAGTTCAAGGAGGGACCCTGCCAGTGCAGTTGACGCCGACACGAAGCGAGTTGCATCCGTTTGGAAACTCTGCGAAATGCTCAACAAATTCTTAATCCCTGGCGAGCAAGAACACAAGTCTTGCTTTCCGGTGTATATGACGCGTTAAAATCCTTGAGATGAAGGCGTCCAGCAACGATGAAGAGAAAGATGAAGCGAAACTTTCGCTAACGCAAGCATGTTCTTGCTGACGTAAGTCAACGTCGGCCACGACACGACCACGACAACCACGAAGGTCCACGACGACAGCTCGAAGTCCTCATAACGCTTTGAAACGTCCTTGTAGGACGCTTGATTCCTCAAAGAAATGGTAAGATGAAACTTGTCTTTTCGTTGTTGAAAGTGCTGAACATCGTTTCCAGTCGGCGCTATTCAACTTCCAATCGTTGCTGCTCGTCATCCTGCTCTTCATTTGCTCATGCACATATATCCGATACACAGTACCAGGGCTCATTGACAGAAACAGGAAGGGGTAGGCAGTTCTGCTTGATCGAATTGTAGTGCTTGAGATGCTGACTAGCTTGCAGCTTCTTGCACGTATTCTGGATGTGTTCACGGATAGGTTCGTCACCACCTGTTCTCGTTCCACAAAGAAGCTAAAAACTGTGCTCCGCAGGAGAAAGATTATCACCTTATGTCTCTCTCGCTTGTATTGCCATGGCCCTCACGATGGTCACTCAATTATCATGACACCGCAACACCGTTATACCTCGCACACCTTTCTCATTTGTACTAGTGGACAACTTGAAATTTCAACGCATATCCAGTCAACCAAGACTCGTTTCAATATTATTTTCCGGGCGCTTCAAGTTATTAACAGCGTCTGAGCTAATGTCTAGCAGATTCAAACTTCCGGGCACAGTGCGATTCGATCGGTGTTCGACCGTGCTTTTCAGTCTACTGCGACGCATCGGACAAGCCATGGGTTTACATCGAGTGCTTACGAGGTTGCGAACTTCATCGCTCGAACCAATTATATAGATCCCATTGCAACCGACCGAACTCTCTTCAGAACCAAGATGTCCTCGACCATTACTTCGAGCTCTGCGCTCGAACACGAAGAGAGCTCTCACCTTAGGAAGCAGGACGTTCATCAAAAGATGCTAAGAGGGAACATTGCATGTGCTGAATGCAGAAGGTGCGCTATAACATCGAGCTGTGCGATTCGGGAAGATGACGTCGGTTTCAAGGCTCAAGCAGAGATGTGACCGAAAGGCATGTCGCCAATTCAACGTCTTTCATATGGATCGACTCTTTCTGAGACCTTGATCCATAGCTTCCCTGTTCTACGTGTATACAAAGGAAGTGCGAAGCCATTTGCCCTATCGGTACGTTAGACGGGTTAAGGCTACATATAATATGTTGAATGATTATGCACCAGGCACGCTGTCAAATGGGCAGCATAGAAAGTTTGTCATACACATTTCATGCTCATCGACCAGAGCATCTCATAGACCATCAGAGAATTACATATGGCATCAAACCAACTTCGTGTCACCGTCTCAGAAATGACGCATCGTATCACCCAACTCGAAGAAGCACTTCAAGTCGAATTTCGCTCACATTCTGAAGGAGTGCACCCTCTTTTGTCTGACGAGCTTCTCGACGTCAAGAGATGTGGAATAGACGGAAATACACATGAAGAAATCGAAGAACTGGAGGTGATAAATTCAATGGGATTGTTAGCGCTCAATGAGCCAGAGGATGATGGGGGAAAGTTTTACGGAGCGACGGGAAAAGAGGTGCGGTTTCTACTTTTGTTTTACGTCCAGTTGATGGAATCCGATTTATCTGCATTGCATTTCAGCGTGCCCTTTTGATAGTACGCAAATTTCAGTCATCAATGGATTCTCTATGACTGATAACTGTAACTTAGGGTGCAGGCGTCACGCTCCCTCGTGAGGCCGCTTTTCTTTCGCTACTCCCGCGATCCACTCGAGAAGATCAACATTGGCCATTCCGAAATACCGCTAATGCTTCCCCAGGGGAACTACATGCAATTCTTGAGTTGCAGCTCCCCTCTCTCCAACGTGCCTTGGCACTGTCAGAATCATTCTTTGATAACCTTGCGAAGTCATTCCAGCTGGTGTCCCGTGAACGTGTATTGGACTTCCTCATCCCTAAGGCTTACGAAACGCGGCCCGTCTGCTTCTTTATGGCCAAAATCGACCTCCACGACCTTGCGCTGTTGTATATGGTCTTTGCTCTTGGGATCTCAGTGGACCCCTCTAACCCAGCTAGCACTGCAGAGGGCGAGCGATATCGTCACCTGGCTCGTGCATCCCTCGGATTGAAGTGCATATTCGAGAACACGTCATTGGCCGCGATTCAGACCATATGCCTTATGAGTTGCTATAATGTTATTGCCTCCAACGCGGGCAATAACGAGGAGGCATGGAGGATGATGTATCTCGCCTTCAATCTAGGCTTGAGTGTGAGTTATAACTTTTTCATTCTGTGATTTAATAAATTGACAAATATTTGTGACAGGTCGGCTTGCGTGAGTTCGATTATTTATTACGAATGGGTCCTCTATCTTACTACCTTACTTCATAGATCGAGATCCAGCCAGATGGTACTTGAGCCCTGACGAAATCGCAGCACGCCGTCTATTGTTTTGGGAAATGTACGTGGTTGATATTCGAAAGGTTTGTCACAAACGTTCTTTCGGCTTCACGTCGAGGTCACCATAACTGTTGGATAGAGTATCGCATCGGGTCGACCACCTCGTTTTTCACTGGAAACCGTCGATTGCGAGTTCCCTCCCGACACCGAGGCCGTATTAAACCCTGATGGCTCGACTTCATCATCTTGTTCGTACACGATGCTTATGCAACTCGTCTGATCGACATACGTCTAACTTCGTCTCAGGCTGGCATATGAACTTCCTACTCTCGAAAACGGTCATCGCACCAATCGCAAAACGTCTGTCAGCAGCCCAGCCACCGAAATACTCTGAACTACTCGAAATGGATAGGCAAATTCGGGAATTCGATTTAAGCCAAACTTCAAGCTCACAAGCTCCTCCGGACCTGAAGGCTCATTCTCACTGTATATACGGCTCGTGTGTTCTTACATTGCGTGACTTGAGTGCGTAAACCACTCGTTTTGACTTGCCATCATGCTGATAGTCGTTGCAACATTACCTAGCGCTCTTGTATCTCCATCGCGCGTACTTCGCGAAGGCTCTTCTTGATAGTCCTGAAGACCCGCTGCGAAGTCCCTATGCCGCCTCCTTCCTCGCAGCTTACCGGAGTGCGGCGTCGGTGATTCGAACGTTGAAGCGGAAATTATGCGTAAGCCCTCGACTTGTGCTACGGCATTGGCCTACGTGGGCGCATGCATTATGTTCCAGCGTAAGTTGGGCGACGGCTCGACCGACGACTATGTCATGTATTCATCGGTCATCTAGGTCATGGTTGGGTCAATCGTCATCAGGTCTCCATCTAGCTGTATGGCGCCGTTAGCTTTCCGCGACCTTGAGATTGCCACCAGTCTGTTCCAGGACGCTTCCGACCTTTCGATTCCTCAGAGTGGTTTGGTGAGTACCAGTGAGATATCGATTCATTGACATCGTATTGAAACTTGTTTCAGCCTATCCTTCTTCGCATACTTGACAAAGCTCGACGTGTGCTTGATTCTTCTGGAGGTTTCAAGAAGAATGAAGAGAGAATCGGAACAGTCGATATTTATGAAGAGGCGGCGCCATTGGCGGAACAATCCACCTCAAACTCAACACCGGCTCGATTTTATCCACCGTTGGAGAACGCTATTGGTCTTGTCTTCGAATCATCGTCCATCGGGTCTGAAGAACCTCCGTCTGCTTTGGATAGTTCGCAAGCCTCCAGACCTGCCGTCGATCTCGATGTCCCTGACTATCCTGGATGGGACGCCGCACAATGGGAAAATATATGGCAATCATTGGTCACACAGAGCGACTTCGCGTCAGAGGAAGAGCTCCGTAACTGGAACCTTTGCTGACACCTTTCGCCTTCCTTGTTCGCGTCAGATTTAAGATTTCCGTGGCGGTGCAGACGAAGTCTCAGAGTCGCTGAACTAGAAAAACAACAAATAAATACTATATCGTTGTCTATGTCATACATCTCATATTTCTGTATCACCTTCACTCAAACAGCTTTTATTCGAGATTTTTGCGTATTTTTGCGACGATGCCGAAGGCATCAGCGACGCGCGTACCGTTTGTCAGCGCGGCCATGAGTGCGACATGATCGCAGCCGCCTTCAGGTTACCCGATGAATGACTCGGAAAGGTCGCGACCGCTGAAAAGTCGGGAACTCATGTAGCTCTCAAAGATTTCTGACGACAACGTTGAAGATCTTCGTAGCCGTCACCGATCACCTCCTTGACTGCTCGACTTGAAGAATTTCAGGTCGTTTCCTGGCGATATGCCTGTCCATCGGGAAACACATCATACGGGGAAGGGTCAGCATTCTAGTAACTCGAATAGCACTGCGAGCACAAGCGCGAATGGCGCGCCGACGCGTCAAAGAGAGACGGAGTTGAAGAGATTGAGGGGAGAAATCTCGTGTGCGGAATGCCGACGGTGAGCTGCCTATTTATTTACTCAACGAACACCTCTCATGTCCACCTGCCCTTGCCGATTATTTCGGACTCAGGCTCAAGCTCAAGTGCGATAAAAAGGTACTGTCTATCGGATTGTGATCCTTGCTTTCTTTCTGAACTATGGCAGGTGCCTTGCTCATCATGCACGAGAAGAGGTTGTCAGACGATCTGCCCTTTGGGAGAGCTTTTAGGTGGTCAAGGTGGACGGTAAGTGACATGGACATTGGCATTTCTTATAGCTGCTAATTACATCATAACAGGCTCGTTCTTGCAGACACGGATGAATTGCATCGGACAATCGCAGAAATGTCGAAACGGATACGCCAATTGGAAGACGCTCTGCAGATTGAACACGGGATGCGTTCAACAGACTCCCATCCTCTTTTGAGGGAAGAGTTACTCTCTGTAAAGAAGGGGTTGGAACGCGACAAGACTCTAAGTAACGGCGAAGCCGAGGCGGAAGATGGCGATAGGGGAGAGGAAATTACGTGCGCAATGGGACTCTTGACGATCTCTGAAGGGGGAGGGGCACGTTACCTGGGCGCGACTGGGTCAGAACAGGCATTGCTAGCAGTGAGTGATATGAAAAGCGAATGGCTATTCTTCGATTGACACATTGCGAAAGGAAGCAGGTGTTTCTGGAACCCTGATGCCAGATGCAATGGATCCGGGTCTAAACATTCCCGAACAGCTCATCCAAGCAAGTCAACTTTGGCCTTTCAGAGTTACATACGGGTCTACGGTCGATTTGCACATACTCCTTGAATCTCAGCTTCCTTCTCGCGAACGTGCATCTGGCCTCAGCGAATGCTTTTTACTGAATATGTCCTGGTTTTCCAGACCAGTGACGAGAGAGCAGATTATGGAGGAACTCATTCCTGCAGCGTACAAGCGCATTCCTGATTCCGAGAAGGCAACAACACCGAGAATGGATTTGCACGACCTCGCCCTCCTGTTCATGGTCTTTGCCGCAGGCGCAGCAGCAGACTTGACTCTGCCTCCGTACAATGTAGAAGCGGAGCGATATCGACATCTTGCTCGAGCGGCTCTGGGACTCAAGTCCGTCTTCGATGGTGGATCTATGTCAGCCGTCCAGACTATTTGTCTAATGGGAACCTATGACGTCGCTTCGGGGAGAAAGCACAGTATGGAATCGGCATGGAAAATGATGTGTCTAGCTTTTAGTCTGAGTGCGAGCGTAGGTCTTCAAATCTTTCGTTGTCCATGCATCTAATAGAACTGTTGATTCAGATTGGTCTCCGTATGTTCTTTTCTTTCTTATCAGTAGCTTTCATTTCACGGCTGCAATGTAGACAGGGATCCTGCTCGATGGCACTTGGATCCCAAGATAATACAGAGGCGCCGTCTGTTGTTTTGGGAGATGTGCTGGGTTGATAACTGGAAGGTAGACATTTCTATTTCTAATGCTGAACTTTCAGCACTGATCTCGTCTCATTCGCGTTAGAGCCTTTCTACTGGCAGACCTACCAGCTTCACTCCCGACGTTATTGATTGCGAATTTCCGGAAGATCGTGACGCTGTGGACCTCGATAATGGCTCAGTCATCCCCTCCCGTACGTCCAGATCTTGGATCTTGTTGTGGAAAGTACGAGTGACTGATGGGTCATTTTAAAAGTTTGGGCTGTCAAGAATCAGTTCGCGAAGAAAGTTCTTTCGAACATAGCTGTCCGGCTTTGCGCGGCGCGTCCTCCAAAGTACTCGGAAATTCTTGAAATGGACCGACAAGTCCGAGAGTTCGACATGCAACCAATTAACAATCCTAAAGAACTATCGCACAAAATCGACGAGCACGCCGTTTTTGTTCGCCACTCTGCGTTGGGCATGTTCCGTGACCTCGGTATGTAACATACTGATGTTATCTTCCTCATCTAACGAGCTTCATCTGGTCCAGTTCTTCTTTACATCCACAGAAATTATTTCGCCCGCGCGCTCTTGGATCACCCCGAGAATCCTCTGCGAAGTCCTTTCTCCCCCTCATTCCTCGCCGCATACAGGAGCGCGACTTCCCTGTTAAAGATTCTCAGGCACAAATTCTCCTTATTCCCGCATGTTTTCCTTCGACATTGGCCTACCTGGGCACATGCACTCGCCGCGAGTGTGAGTTGAAACTTTTTTCCCTTAACAATTTGAATGTATTCTGAAGCCCATGCATATAGGTTGTTGTAGGATCTGTTGTCACCAGAAGTCCAACCATAAGTCTCGCTCCTGCCGCCTTCAACGAATTGGAGCAGGCTATCAAGCTTTTCGAATCTGGTTCTGTTCACCCCATTGTCCGTCAAGGAGTGGTGCGTCGAATTTCTGTGTTGTACATTGAAATTTCTTGATCCTAATTATTCTACTCTGGGTCAGCCAATCTTGACGCGAATGCACGAGCGAGCGAAGGCGGCACTCGAGAAGGCGAAGGCAGGTGGCGAAGTGAGTAATGTCGCACCCGAGGACGTCGAGCGTTTGGTCAATAGCCTCGGTGACGGAGCCAAGGAGGAGAACTGCGAGGATATTCTCAAAATTCTTATGGGATCGACACGTACGGCGCAGCAGAAGAGCCCTCCGAGTCCGAAAACTTCGACCGCACCTCATATTTGCCCATATAAATCAGCCTTGAACGGTTCTGCTTCAAATTCCCAATCTGCAAACCCATCCGAAGTGCCACTGCCTACAGCTCCGTCAACAGGTGACTCCATCTTCTTTACAGGTGGGACATCGTCTGGCGCGACGTCTTTCACTGGCCCTATAGGTGTTATGCCAGAAAGTTCTACAGCCACAACGACACCATCACTTCTAGGACCTAACGGGTCACTTCCTCAGGACAAAACTTCGCCTCAGCAAACTTCTGCCGACTCGTGGCCCTCAGTGATGTCTGCTGGGGATTATGACAATGCAATTATGCAGGATATTTTGAGCATGGAGCTCCCTGGATGGCAGAATCACTTACGACAGGACTTGTCATCCTCGTCCGGCTCACAACCGACCCAAACGCAATCAAACCCCATGAACGCAGCAAATGCACAGAACGGAAGACCTGAAGTGCCCTACTTCCCTTTCGGCGGGATAGATTTCAGTAACGTCGACCACTTGAACCTAATATCGGGGTTCTCTTCGTCCTCTTTGGCAGGACAGTCCACATCGCAAGGAGTCTCAGCGAGTGGTGCGCCTTCAGCAAACAACAATTCATATCTACCAATGGATCCCAGTCAATTCTCTGAGTTTACGCAAGGGTCTGCGTCGTTGCCGGAGATTGGTTCATCGCTCCCCCTCATCGATGGTGATACAGGTCCAAGTGATCAACGGGTGGGCGATACCTGGCAATCGTTCGTGTCGGAGTCGGGCTTTCAAACGGCTGACGAGTTGATGCGAAGCTGGCAGGTTTATTAATGGGTTTTCCATGGTTTCTGGAAAATTTGTAGTTGTCATCATAAAGTGTAATTCATAGTACCCACTTTTGTATTTTCTCACTGGCATGGTAGATTGAAATTCATACTGTATCCATACCTCATAATCAATCTCACAACTCAAAATTTTACATCATTTCATTACTCTATTTCGACTCTGAACGCGTACCCAAAGCTTTCAGCGAAGAGATCGTCCTTCTGCTCAGATTACATTTCGAAATTGTGGTATCACACCGCCACCGTGACCACACGTCAATAATCGGGTCGCTGTAGCCGTCTGCCGCGACTCCGACACCGTGCCCTTTGCTTCATCCTCCTTGCTTGCAGGACAGTTCAAACAAGCTTGCTTCAGATGATAAATTCTCAGCTGGAAGAAGAGTAGACAGTTTTTGAAGCACCTGAAATGCCCGTACATAGGGCGAACGAGCATACGAATGGCGTGAACCTCTCAAGCAACCTGAGTCATGGCGCATCGAGTTCAAGCGGAAGTGGTTCAAAGACCCGTTCGAAAGAATGGGAGATGAAAAGGCTGAGGGGAGAAGTTTCGTGTGCAGAATGCCGTCGGTACGCCGTGCCCAATGTCTTTTTTTGCACGCCAGATCATTACTCACTCGAACTCAGACTTAAGCTTAAGTGCGACAAGAAGGTGCTGTCCGAGCCAGGTATTCGGGAGTAACTTTGCACTGAAGTATACTAGATCCCTTGCTCGACATGCACCAGACGTGGTTGTCAGACGATCTGCCCTCTCGGGGCACTTTTGGGTGGCCAAGGCGGACGGTACTGTCAATTGACAATCTACCACTTCGGTCTTGACTCAATGACTGGTGTAGGCTCGTTCTAGCAGATACAGATGAACTCCATCATACTATTGCAGAAATGTCGACCCGAATCCGTCAGTTAGAAGACGCGTTGCAGATCGAACACGGCATGCGTTCCTCAGAATCACATCCCCTTCTTAAGGACGATCTGCTCCAAGTCAAGAAAGGCGTGAAACGCGACAAACCCGAGACGACTGATGATGTAGATTCAGATTTTGATGAAGGGGAAGAACTTCTCTCTGCGATGGGTGTCCTTACGATCTGTGAAGGGGATGGCGTTAGATACTTGGGCGCGACCGGATCGGAGCAAGCATTGCTGGCGGTATGGGATATGGCACGGTGGCACCTAATTTTGAAATCATGTTGGCTAACTAAGTCGTCTTTTCAGGAAGTTGGTGTCATGGGGACGATGCCGCTAGATGCAATGGATCCGGACCTTGATGTCCCCGAGCAGCTCATCCATGCCAGCCAGCTCTGGCCATTCAAGACTACCGATGGAACCGCAGTTGAGATGCATATTCTCCTCGAGGCTCAGCTTCCGTCTCGAGAGCGTGCATCCGGCCTTAGCGAAGCATTCCTGATGAACACTTCCTGGTTCTCCAGGCCCGTCACGCGGGAGCAAATTATGGAGGAGCTCATCCCAACAGCATACAAGCGGCTTCCGAACGACGAACCTGAAAGCACGAGAATGGATCTGCACGACCTTGCTCTCCTATTCATGGTCTTCGCCGCAGGCGCAGCTGCAGATCTGACCTTGCCACCGTACAATCTAGAGGCGGAGAAGTATCGACACCTCGCTCGCGCCGCTTTGGGCATGAAATCCATTTTCGATGGGAGCTCCATGTCGGCGGTACAGGCTATTTGTCTTTTGGGTAGCTATGACGTCGCATCGGGGCGGAAGCATAGCATGGAATCGGCATGGAAGATGCTGTGTCTGGCTTTCAGCTTGGGTCAAAGCGTAAGTGCAAGATTTCCGCAGAGCTAAACTAATTGCTAATCTTGTCTTCCAATAAGATTGGACTACGTACGCGAGTTTCTGTTCACTCATATTGCTATACTCATTCCTCCCATTCTAGACAGAGATCCTGCTAGGTGGCACCTGGATCCGAAGATCGTTCAAAGACGTCGCGTGTTGTTTTGGGAAATGTACTGGGCGGATAATTGGAAGGTATGCCAGGCTACATTCATCCGAGAGCGAGTGTAATCATATACTTCTTCAGAGCCTTTCGACTGGCCGGCCTCCCAGCTTCGCTCCCGAGACGATAGACTGTGAATTTCCAGACGACAAAGACAAGATCGTCCTTGAGGATGGCACTGTTGTCCCTTCACGTGCGTCCACGTCTTATCTCCTATCTTGGTGATACTGATAGAACGGTCAAATGAAATTTGCATCGTAGTGGCGGAAACTAAATATCGATTCGCGAAGGAAGTGCTAGCAAGTATCGCCGTTCGTCTTTGTGCCGCTCGCGCACCGAAGTACACGGAAATCCTGGAAATGGACCGATTAGTTCGCGAGTTCGGCATGCGGCCTATCAACGACTCTGCTGAGTTGACGCAAAAGCTGGACGAACACGACCTCTTCGTGCGTCAATCCTCGCTAGCTTTTTTCCACGACCGAGGTATGTAAACACACAACATATAGTGGTTTGACTGGATTATTAAAAGGAGATGGTTGATGAAGTGCTCTTATACATTCACCGCAACTACTTTGCACGGGCGCTCTCGGATCATCCGAGTAATCCTCTTCAGAGCCCATTCTCTCCTTCATTTCTCGCGACGTATAGGAGCGCAACGTCCTTGCTGCGGATTTTGAAACGGAACTTCTCCGCGTTCCCTCATATTTTCCTCCGACACTGGCCTACATGGGCTCATGCTCTCACCGCTAGCGTAAGTAATGTCGTCTTTGGATATTTTCTTTTATGCTTAGGGAATTTACATCACCAGATCGTCATGGGGTCCATAGTCACCAGAAGTCCTAATTTCAGCCTTGCCCCCAACGCATTTAGCGAATTAGAGCAGGTTGTTGCTCTCTTCGAAGCGGGTTCAGGGCATCCTATCGTACGCAAAGGATTGGTACGTCCCGCTCACATTATCATGGCTTCAAAAGTCGTTTACATTTTGTCTAGCCAATTTTATTGCAAATGTATGACCGAGCGAAAGCAGTGCTGGAGAACGCCAAGTCGGGACACGCACCAAGTGATAGTATCACCGCGAAAGGACCGGCTGGCGATGTTCTCGTACAGGAGAACGGTAGGGATCTCTTGAAAGTGCTCATGGGCTCAACTCGCACGATGCAAGACAATAACGCTCTTGGTGCCCCCTCTGGATCATCATCAAACTCAAGCCCCGGAAGCGCCTCGCAAGATTCGCAACCTGCGACGCAGAATTCAGTAGCAGGGAACGCGACATCCACATCATCGAACGCATACGAATCTTTCGCAAACCAGTCGACGAGTGGGTCGGTTTTCTATGGAGCCAGTCCATATGGTGTGACCGATCCATTGTCGGCATTGACTGGCGCGGTCGGCGTCATGCCCGAGAGCTCTACTGCGATGCCTTCACGTTTAGGAGAAAACGGACTATTGATTCACGAAGGAATGCCGCCCGCGCAGTCTTTGTCGCCGTTGTGGAATACCTTATTATCGGCAGGCGGAAATGGAGATCCAACTAATGAGGCGTCGGACCAGCCATCCTCTTCCAACGACACCCAGCAAGGAGGTCAACAAAATCCCATGAACACAGCAAGTACCTTGAACGGTCGTCCAGAAATGCCCTACTTCCCTTTCGGCAGAATCGATTTCTTCAACGTAGACCACTTGCAGTTAGTTTCGGAGCTCCAAGGAACGACGTCCTCTCCTTCCACATCCGGCGCCAGTGGATCGCTCACATCACAGCAGATGGCTCTCGAAAGTGACATGTCATCGTTTTCGCCCATGGATTACGGCCAGTTCTCGAATTTATCACAATCATCTGCACCTTTGCCTGAAGTCGGCACCTCGCTGCCCCTTGTTGATGGGGATACGAGTTCTGGTGGACAGCAGATGGACGACCCTTGGCAGTCCTTCGTTTCGGCCTCGGGATTCCAGACGGCTGACGAATTGATGCGCAGCTGGCAAGTGATTTAGTGAATGGATATGTTATTTGGATTGTAGGGTTTGGCCGCAAGGATTAATGCAAGCTCGTGTATTTTAGCAATAGAATCATCATAATCATCTCAACTCATGCAAGTCAAGTATGGAATGAAATGATACTGTATTTGTTCTTCCTATAATCAAAAGTCTTTGTGGTATAAACGTACATTCTTTCTACGAAATATCCATGAAACAACGTTAATCGATACAAAGGGGAACAACCCAGTCAGAAATGTCATCAGAGGGTTCGTCAACATGTAAGAAAATCCTTCGCAAACAGCCAGAAATGGAACACAAGGAGAGTCTTGGGTAGCTCAATCCCTCTCTTTGACTGGTGGAGTATGAGCACGACCTCCCCATAACCCACCAGACAGCGAGGCGACAAACGCACTCCATAGAGCAACCACTGAAGTACTGGGCAAGTCTGATGCAGTCCTCCGCGCGGCATTCGCGCCCTTGCTCCCCTGCGCAACCCAATCCTGCCACGCCGCATGCATCTGCACAACGAAAGCTTGGCCTGCAGGTTTTTTTTTCCGATTAGGTCAATTTGTCGAATGTTAACAAATCCGCAGCTTACCTTCCGGCGATTTCTGACCAGACACTCCCACCGACAGCGGGTCCACCACAGGCGTGAGCCAGCCGTCAGAGGTAAAGTGCAGCATACCCGCCAGCGAATTCGGGTTCGTGCCTGAACCGCTCCCCGATGATGTAGACGGCGAGGAGAGAGTTTTGCGGACCTTCTCCGCTTGAGGCAGGTGCGTGTGCGTGTTGGTGAGCAGGGACATGCGGTATACGGTTGCGGCAAGGAGTGCCGCCGAGGATGCGTCCGCAAACGTTGAGTTGTCGTCGGCGTAGTTGTAAAACAGGTTATCAGAACGCTTGAATATTGGAATGAGCATCGAATTCGAGTACCAAGCAGAACAAATTTGCTCACAATATGCGAATACATAGCGTTGTGGATCTCCTTGACCCAATTCGTCAAATCTGTTTGCTCGTTCTTCATCGACTTCGCGAATTGGCTGTTCTTGATCGTGCCCAGTACGCGCAACATGCCTGCCGCTGCCCACGCGTTGCCCGTTGACCAATGGCCAGGATCGGTGCCATTCCCCATTACAACATGTCTCCAGAGATTACTGGCGTTTGTATCTCGCAAGTAATTCCGGTACAGCTTGATCTGCGTGTATGCTTCCTCGACCATGGAGCTGTTCGCGTTCATGACGCCATAGTACGCGAGGAACGGCGGAACCATATACGTGAAATCAGACCTAAAGGCACGTGAACTCACAAATTAGCGGGACCAAAGTACGAAGATGACGTACCATAACTGCAGCTGATCAGTCCGATGGCTGAATGCACCGTCGCTCGTCTTCCGCACGGCGTCACTGAACAGGAATTCGATTTCGGATTGCGCAGCACCCGCATAGTCCACGCTGCTATTTCCCATACCCGTCCAATTCGCGATCAATATCGCAACACCCATGCTCGACGGGTCGGCTGTGCTCGTGTCACCAGGGAAAAACGGTTGTGGGGCAGGAAATTCCGACGCGTTCGCGACCTCCGCGGTACGGTTCAAAATCGTCTCATCGGCAATGTGGAGGACGTCGAATAAAGACGAGGGGGCCGAGTGGGAAGGGGGTAGCTTGAAACTCGTATTGAGAACATTAAAGGCATGCGAGTTGAGCTCGATGAGAGACTGTGATCTAGTCCCAAATTCCCAACTAGAACGAAGTCAAACGTCAGTGTGAGGGGCGAAGAACTGAATACTGCACGGACCTGTGCGTTGCGCCCACTGCTAAATTCTGGACGATAATATCGATTTGCGCGTCACTCAGTTGCTGGGCCGACCCCAGTGAAGAGGACAGCCAAAGGACGTCCACGGCCAAAACGAAAGTCTGCGTCCATCCGCGCATGGCTTGAAATTGTAGATAGGTGGTACGCGACGGCAAGTGAAAGCGATCCAAAAAATTAGACGAAAGTCAGTGGCAAGTGACACCCCAAAGACTTTATACGCGACGCGCTGCTTGTCCGAGGCGACTGCATGACGCGGGTTAGCTCTTAGACTTGTTTTGCCGCGCAACACTGAGACTTGCTTCCGACTCACCTACGTCAAGCTTTCCCACGCCGGAACGGTCACGTTCAGGGTAGTAGACGCCTTGAAATGCTTCGCAAACCTGAAATTCTGGAAGCGCGAGTTTCAGGAAGGGCGAGCAGCAAGGTCGTCCACAGTGTTCTCGGCGGAGAGGACGCACTGGCAGGGTGCTGGCAAAGTGTCGCCCATCCGAGGCTTATATCTTGTGCTGCACCAAACCATGTCTCCTCTAATTATAAGTGGACTATTATGAAGTCAGTGTGGACTTGGTTCGTGAGGGAAAAAAGCGCCAAGGATGGTAGCTGCGTACCATAAATCCCGTTCCCAGTACCCAGCAGACCCGTCTGGAAGGTGTCCCAGCTCTGATAGGAACCTCGCAAATCTATCGAATTGGCTGCGATCTCGGTGAAGATCTTCGGGAACGAGAGTTATCACCCACGAAATGTCGCAGCTAATATTGACGAGCAAATTATGGCCTCGATAAATCGTTCCGGGCCAAACTTCATCGAACGTAGACCGGTCGGCGTGCAGTCGTATCACCGTCCTTTCGACCTGCTCCCGACCTGAACACAAATACGAATGCCAGCAAGGCAGACCTGTTGCGCTGTGAGCGTCTAATGGTCACTTGTCAGTGTTTCGGCCAGCTGTGAGTGAAGAAAGTTTGATTTACGAAGAGTGCGCATGCGGTCCACCAGTGCAAGCGATGGTCAAACAGTCGCGTCTTGTCGACGAAGAAGACTGTTGGAATAATGGACGAGTACCACAGTAATGCAGTGAGGCCCACAACAGTGATCGTCGCGAGAAACACCTGTAAAAAAAAGATCGTCAGTGAGATGAGACGATGGAAGTAGAAGAGAAAGCGCCGCGCAGTATAACAAAGGACATGAAACGTACACGCAATCTGACCCAACAGAACCGTACTTCGAGATTCCATTCCATCTTGCTGAAGGCGCCTCCCTCCGTTTTCCATCTTTTCGCCATATGTGTTCGATCCATGAACATGGCGGCGCGTCAGGCACAAGCTTCATACCGTTCCTTAGGCCGACATTTCTTGGAATTGGCACTCCCGCAACATAATGCTAGTACCTGGTGGACCTGATAGATGGTTGCGACATAGAGGTCAAAGGACAAGGAAAGCTTGTGCGAGTGTTCATCGTTCGAAGATCTTCCTCGTCACCTGTTGCCGTCGGTTGTTCGTTGTCGCCCTGCGCCGACCACATATCAAGCGTGGATCTCGGCGTCGGGGAAGGAGATCCAATCAAAAAGATGCGATTAGAGGAGGCACGGGTAGTAGGGTTTAAGGAGTGCTTTGATGGACTATGATGGGAGGATGAGCGTTCGAGGTTAACTTTCGGAGGGTGTTGGCCATGCACGACAAAAAGCACCTTGCTCATTCATCTCGAGTCCTCCTCATCCTCCTCCTCTACCACCACCACCCTCCGCCATGTCGATCATCGTGCGCCGAGTGCTCAATACGCTGTTTCCGAGACGAGCTGGAGCCGTGTTGCTCTCGATGATTTCGACGACGCAGACGAAATGGCCGTCGAATGACATGAAAGAGTGGTCCACGCCGATCGGCGAATACAGGCGACCAAAAGACACGGACCTCCGCTCACCCTGCCCCGCGCTCAACACTTTAGCGAACCATGGCCATCTGTGCGTACAAAAATGCTATCGCCTCTTGCATACAGCTAATTGGTAAAATTTTTATCTTACGCAGTCCACGCGACGGCCGCAACGTTTCGGCATGGGACATAACTTATCACGTCAACGCGGTTTACGGCCTCTCAATCCCTCTCGCAGCGCTCATCGCATATGGAACCGTCTTCCTCCTCAAAAAGCCGCTGTTCTCCAAAATCAACCTTCAGGACATCGCGACCAACCCCGGCGTCGAGCACTGTGCCTCACTAGCCCACACAAATACGCCAAAGAAAGCCGAGTTCGGCGCTACGTCGGTTTGCCCCCACCTATCCAAGAAGCTTCTCGGAGAGGCAAAGGACGGCGGATACACTGCTCATGATTTCGCGAGGATCCGCGTGGAAAGGGAGCGCGAGCCGGGGATGAACCTTCAAGGTTGGCGCGGAGAAATTGCCCGAGGTGAATGCTCCCTCACGTTGAACGTGTTTGCCGGAGACGACGGGAAAGTGTCCAAGGAAGTCATCGACAGGTGGTGGATCAACGAGCAGCTCCCCGAAGGATTCAAGCCCGCCAGAAAAACCACCCTATGGAGAGCTGCGAAAGTAGGGACGGACATCCGGAACACGATGAAAAAGCTTGAGAAAACAGAATAATTGTTTTCTTTTGCATATGCCTTCGATCTTCGATCTTCTTTCACTTGTTAGGTATCGGTTAGGATAAGTTAATGTTGTTTCGTTCTCCCTCGATGTTGCTTGCGACGTCTCGTTTGTTCCTAACGCTGTATTCCAGGATCTGTTGTCCAATTGTATTCCAACTGTATTCCTCTGCGTTTTTAGCTATTACCGTCTATTCAAATCATGGATTGCTTTATAATGTTAGTTATCACCGCAAATTTATAAGCTTGTGGCCTGGGGTTGTCGTTGTCCGTTTGCCAGACCATCGTGAATCCAACATGACGGCGTTGAATAAACGCCGTTCAAAGAAATTGTGGGTTTAAAAATAGGACACCAAAGACGCATAGCTGCGTAAGTTGCTAATAAAAAAACACGGCATGATCAGCAGAAGTTCGAGCACGAACCTCGTAATTCCGCACGAAGGTGTCACTCCAGGCCATTTCGTTGAGTTGCAACGTATCAATGTCGTCGATCCTTGAGATAGTACTCACCGAAGTTCGTGCCCTCCTACTCGCTTGCGACTCTTAGTAGAATTGTGCGTCATTCTCTGTCTTCACGTCCGCGATTTTGAGGAATTCTTGCAGAGTTTGCGATTTCCTATCTATTGAGAAGGACGGCCTTCAGGTTTCATATCTTTGAACGCCACCAGGCCACCCCTCTTCACGGACGGTCCCATCTAACGCGACGCTACATTGTTCAATGGCACAAGTAAGTGATGGGAAAGGTGTATCGACGAAATGCTCACTTATTGATTTAATTTCAATTCTGATCGTGGACGCTGACTCCGTCCACGTCGCGAACGGTTGTCCATTAACCTGAGGCCGACATCACAGAATAGAAACGAGCTCCGCGTGGCTGGTTACCAGAGTCCTTAACGTGCCCTTCGTATACCAGATCCTTCGTGAGTCGGTAAGCCCACGGCATGGAGATCCCAGGTATGTATCGGAACTTCTCATCCCAGAAAAACCTGCAAAATTTCCAAAATATCAGCGTAGCAGGATAGAGAACAACGGATCCGACGCACGACGATCTATACGCTGGAAAAACCAAAATTGAATTTCCTTGAGAATTCCGGTAGAAATATGTAAGGGGAGGGAATAGCATATGGGACAACCGTCCGTCCGTCCGTCCGTCGCAGGGAGACATGGGATTCCGTGCCTATATAGACCCAATGTCACTCAAATGGAATATTCCCACTGAACCCAAGCGCCAACGCGACGGCCCATGCACGAGATTTTCGCTTTAAACGAATAGAAGTTTGCAGCAAGCACACTCGCAAGTTCGCCTGCCAAAAAAGGTCCGGCCCGTCAATGCTCTAGCGACCATGGTGTACTACTCCGACTAGGCTTGGAGTAGGATACAGCTCGACTAGTCGACTTCGAAGTTGGTTTTAATGAGAAAACGTCGACAAATTAGTGATTAAACCCTAGTTCGAGAAACGGTCAGTAATTTGAGTGAAAGACGATAAATTAAGGGCGCTAGACCTCGTGCAGGTTTTCCGACTTCATTGAACAGGATCTCCCTGTACAACTGCATTTTGTGGCTGAAAGTTCTGTCTGGAGCAGGTCATCATTTCGATCGAGCCTGACCAATGGCAGTTTAGGTCTATCCACGAGGCAAAAAAACATATCACCTGGTCTTGATGGTTGCGTTTCGACTAGCCAGCTGCCCCATGTAATCACGCGAAGGTTAATAAGTGAGTGAGACACAAAGAATTGAAGCTTGCCGACGAAGAAAGGGGTTCGGTCGTCCGAGAGCAAAGAGTGAAGGAAACCCGTACGATCGGCGACCAAGTCTGGCGGTGACCGCGTGTCGGATGGTGAGGCCGAGGTATGGCTAAGACATCATGACCATAAGTTCTTTATAGGCCGAGCGAAGATCAAGCTAGAAAATTGTAGACACCGGGTGGAGGAGCGTTCTTGGTTGACCCGCCACGAAGGACGAGAAGACGGAAGCCCAGCTGACCACAGTATCTGCGACAACAGATAACCTGTGAAGCAAAATATCATGAACCTGTATGTTTCGCCGCAGCAAGAAATCGAAAGAGAAAAAAAGAACACTCACTTTGGAAGTATAGAATCAAAATATGAATCGTCACCTGCTCTCCATCTATCACCTGCTTTGTTCAGTTCGATCCGGTATAAAGATAATAATCCAACCCGACCAAAAGCTCGCGCCAGAGTCAACCTCCTCTTAGGCCGCGATCTCGTCCTAGTTGCATGCGTGTCCGATGCCGTGTAAAACGAGGATGAGGACCGCGCGACCCAAAAGCCTGACCTATCTGCTTCGTAATCGCCGTCGCGAAAAGAAGACGAGCGATAACCCAACATTAGATGGCGCGAACCTGAACTTTCTTTGCCCAAATATTTTTGAGTTCTTGATCCATGAAGTCGAATAAACGATATAGGGGGAAGGCATCGACGAGAATAGGGCTTAGAGACTAGGTAGGGTTATAGCAGCGTGACGGCCAGAAACCCAGGCTGGCGGGGATATCAATCCGCGCCACAGGGTTGAGATGGTTTGTTTGTTGCGGAAGGCATGCGTGTGTGACGGACGGGAAAAGAAAGTCGGATTGGGTTTCATTGGAGGAGTCGTCCGCGGTAAGGCAGGTGAACACGGGCCAGGAGAATTAGATTATATATCTCCAGATTTGTTTTGCGTCCACGAGCTGGAGTCCGGAGGCAGAACGAAAGCGACCGAATTCCGTCTCGTCCCAGAAAAAAAAGCGACGTCCGGTGTTATTGCACGAGCAACACGATATCGATGATAATGGCATCCGTTACCTGGCCGACATCGCCGATGGTCGGGAGGACGTTGCATCCTACGTTTTGCGCTGAGATTCGAGCTCACAGGAAATGTCGAAGATGAAGATATCAAATGTTCGGCCCCCAGAAATCGATGATGATTTTGATAGACACCATCTCCCAATAATAAAGATTAGACCGTATTCGGAACGAGCAACCGGAGTTGATTGTCGATTTTACGTCGTCGGCCAGCCGAAGACATGAGGGAAAGGTAGAAAAGCTTGCGGAAGAGTTACTCGCGAGTTCCGTCCGAGATGAAGTGGATATTGCAGGGAGGGGAAGTATTTAGGCGAGAGTAAACTTTTCGGTACCACGTCCTCTAGACACGAGGGGGACTTGGAGACCATCACTCCGATGTATTAGACGCTAGTGATTGCTGCGGGTCCAAATGAAACTCGTTGAAGTCGTTGTCGATCCACCCAGCCGATAGTCAGGAGACCTAAGTGCGGATATGGAGGCAGACGTCGGTCAGAGAGACGTAAAAGCATCTGCGGTGTGTTCGTCGAATGGTGATATGCGGAAGAGATGGCAGAAGGAGATCAAGATAGTTGGGTCCGCGTTGTGAGGTTTTCGCGTTCCTACACGCTTCAGTGTCGATGAGAGTGAACCACTGAAGGTTCAATATCATGGTCTACAGCACAAGGTCAGCAAAAACGAAAATTCGGTTGGGTATGAGAAGAGAAATATTTGATACTTTCCTCTGTCGTCTACAAGGTTCTACGATTACTGCCATTCGGCCGCGGCCTTCAGTTCGGCGCTCCATTCCAGAGTCACAAGCGTGAGTATCCGGCATTCTCATCTCCCTATACACGCACACCCCGAAATCCTAACGGTGGAAGATGGAGGGAAGAAGAGGGGGAAATCGGAAGAGACGCATGTGAGTACATACAGGCAAGAGAATGAGAAGGATGGTAAGTGAAATTTACGAACGCATAAAACGTCCAAACCCCATTCGATCACCCAGAATCCCCACAGGTACAGTATTTCGAACGAGCAATCCTTCCGTCTATCTTCTCATATGCAGCTCCTGCTGCGAAAAGAGGACCAGCAAGACGTGATGGCGAACGCGAGTTAGGTTTTAGAACACCCGCTATGCGGGCGCAGGCTGGGATCCTGTAGGTTTTCGGTCTTCCCGCAGAATATCGTACGTGTAAGTTGCTGTGGCGTTATCCCTAAAATTTCTTTTTCCGTGACGTATTCCTACTACCTCCCGGCTTGGCAATTGTGTGGGCGCTGAGAAGCGGCAGAGTACAAGGAGAAGGACCGACAGACGTATTTGGTAATGATTCGTCCGGATTCTTCGTGGTTAAAGACTTCTAACAATATGTCGTAAGAGAAAGATGAGGTAGTTGGTCACTCAGCGATCCCAAGTGAGGTGCAGGGTCGCTCATGGTTGTACTCCAGGAAGATACGAGTAAGTAGTCATCCCAAGGGGGTCCCGGGAGAATCGACCAACATAAGGTCCACCGTGCAAGGTTCCTTTGGAGTAGTCGGCTTGATAGGAAGGTCGCTCAGTAAGCACTCGATGAACACGGATCGCGAACAATAAACAAAAGCGATGCTTACGATTGGAAACTTGTCCTTCGGCGCTCGAGTCTTGCGTAGACCAAGTAGAATCTTTCTTGCTGCCACAAAAGATGTCCTTTTAACCACAGAGGTTAGATTGCAACGATGAACCGCAAGATTTGGACATTGGTTTCGAGGTAAAGAGTTTCGAGCGCCCGACGCATCCTCATCAAGTTCAAGTCCTTTCAGCAAAGCACTGATGAGCCTGAGAGCGCGTCAGGGCGAGAGAAGCAGGTGTGCGCGTGCGCGCATATCTAAGTTTCCTCCTAGAGAAGTCCGCAGGCATTCGAGCAGCAAGAATATATCGAGCTCTAGGCTGGCGGAGAAAGGGTAACCCAACCCAACAGTTTCCTGAACGTTGCAATAGCAAGTTTAGTTAGAACGAGGGAGAGAGAAAAATAATAATATTGAGATATGAAATAGTACACCAGTAACGTGTCACACACCAAGGATCAAAAAACCAGGACCATCTGGCTCAGGCTCAGGCTCAAGCTTCGCCACCCGAAGTTTGTTCGAGCAGCGAAGTGCAGACATGCCGAGGATCTAGTAGCTGTCAAGTGTTCGGTAGCATGGATTGATGATGAGGACCGTTACGAGGGAGCGTGATTGCGTTCGCCGCACCTGTGCAGGCAGGCATTGCTGATGCAAGAGGAAAGGACGGAGTGGGATGGATTCGCATATATCGAAAGAAAGGAAGGAATCATGCTTCCGGTTTCGGGTTAGAATATATTATTGGAGCATTGGGAGTGGAAGACTGAACGCGCCCGGACATCGATGGGCCATAGCGTGTGCTCGTTCCCTAAGCGAGAGAGGCGGCGTCGGGCAATGCGCGTTTACCAGCATATAATCCAGGGAGTAGAAGGTAGTAGAATGTGCGACCATTGTTATCGCCTCCAGGCTTATTAGTCCAAATGAGTCGACCGAAGAAAAAGCCAATGCCTTTCCAATCGATGGCACTGAGCCTGTTGGAGTGCAACATGGATTATAATCATCGCCATGATATGGGGATAATTGAAGCACGAGGTCGGAGTATTGTATGTGGAAAGGGCATCGTTGTCCAGAAATTCTGACTGACCGCAGGCCAACAGAACTTGTCGCGTATCCTCAAGTTGGATCCAATCGGGAGGAAGGCCGACGAAAACCCCTGTGTAGGGTGCGGACACCGTATCTTGCCCTTCGCGAAAATTTGTATACCCCCGTCGAAGCGACTAGACAGTTCCGACCTCCCGCCGACACAGGAAACACTCGAGGGTAAGGTTCAATGGGTGTACAGAGGCGAATCCGCCAATCCGGCGAGAACGAATCCTTGATGTTGGTTTGGAACACGGCGAGACAATACCCAACTCGGTGAGTATGCGATTTCTGCGCCTCTGAGAGGCCTAACCATCCCAGAGAGTGGATACGCCCAAGATACGCCGCTTGCCGTTCACGGAGATGCGACATGCATCAGGTTCGACGGGCATCGGAATAGTGCCTTCGCTTTGAGCAAGCTTCTTCACTCTCTCGGAAGAGAAGCGCTTCACGTCCTCTCTTACAAACCCAATCATGCGTTATAGTTTGACGTCGATGTTGAGGTGCAACTGGCAGAGGCAACGGACACCAGAATCGACCCGAAGCATTCGACGACCAGTCCAATGCTCCAACAGATTCCCTCCCTACTCTGTGTGTAGACGCGCTAGACTCCGCCAGACGAACGATGACCACCACTACTAGCATTCTCGACTTCAGAAGGAGAGAGGAAGGTCCTCGACTGGCAGCTACCTCAACGCGTCGAGGAGGGAAGCCTGACGCATCTTCGACCTCTTCCCCAACTTTTCGTCTTTCGCCGATGACCCGAGAGCCCAGAACTTCCGTCCTCGCTGCCATACCCCCGACTAAAAGCGCTGGTCCAGAACGAGAGGACGGGGAGGTCGAAGGAAATGTTGTGGCCCAAGATGACCCGAGAAGGACGAGTAGTTGAGCCGGTATTTTATGAGGCGAGGTCGGGCGGGGTTGAGGCCGTTTATCGGGTACTTCGCGGCGATCGGTGCCTTGGACGGGAGGGCGTCAATGTTCGTAACGTTAAGTTGTACGTGGCCGGGCCAGCGATGGTATACTGGCCACAGTCCAGTCGGGCTGAGCTCGAGAGACGTTACTTGCCGTCCGCGCTTTCATGGGTCTGCGTAGTTGTTTCTTCGGGGTAATTCTCTTGTGTTGTTTCCGTGTTGTCGGGGGATCGCAAGAGACCGTCCGCGTCAATCCACCAGCGTGGAGGAAAGACGCGTTCCACCACTGCCGGAAAGGTAGACGACGAGAAATTCAAATCCAAAATCGTAAGGATCATGGTTCTTCAGAAAAGAGGGACGTTGTGGTTCGCCGTAAATGATGGTGGGGGTTGTTAGAGAGGTAAGCAAAACCGGAACCTCGATGTGTTCGTCTCCCGAATATTGGCCCAAGCGTGGGCGGCAGGCGATTGGTGTTAGATCCTGAGCGTCCGGCGGTCGGTGGACGGTTCGTTCGCCGACGATAAAAATCAATGATCTTGGGGCCTGCTTCGCACATTGAACCTGACCGTGACGGTCGAAAACAAGCACATCGATACGGTTATGAGGAGACCGAGACGGTTTGCGGTGGGCGAAATACCTTATGCAGGCCTAATGACGCGTTAGTGAGCCGAAGAACAGACGCGGTGTGGTAAAGAGGCAAAGAAAATAGAGCAGAGTGTGAAAGTCAAGGAGATACGTACACACCTGAGCATGAAATTTTTTCTTTTCAGGATTCTTTTTGATTTGAATCAGGTTACATGTAAACTGATTGACCGCGGGGTTACGAGTGGTTGCGTTGTTGTCACTCCGTTCTTCCGAGAGGTGTCACGCCCTGTGGGGGATGGGGTTTATGGTTTGATAAACAAAAAAATTCCATACCATACAATTCCAGTCCTTCTTCCCACTTTTCATCCGTTCGGCAATACCCCGCGCTAGCGCTGGTAGGGCTGGGTTCCGTGGATCGAAAGCGAGCTTCCGGAAATCTGAGAGCGAGGAAACCCAATCTGTGCGTCGAGATGAAATGGAGATCCGTGCTTTGGCCAGGCATCATCGTCTTCATCGAGAGCACGATCTGAGGTAAAGGTGACGCGAATCCCTTGGCGCGAGGCAATGGGCATAACGTTTAGGTTTTGAGGTGCGTTGGGAGAGAGGATGAACGATTAGGAGCGTAATTCGTGGATTGGATTGGGACAGAGGAGGTACGAATGGCGGCAGCCGGAGAGACCGCGTGCGGGGTGCGGTGCGGGATGCCGAGCGCTGTCGTCGTCGTCGTCACGACCGCGTAGCAATCTCTCGCGTTGAGATCGAGGACGTCGGGGAGGGCGGCGGAGGACATGGGAGTCGGGAAAGAGAGGGCGGCGACGCGTCGAGGCGGGCGCACGCGATGGTGGATGGCGGAAAGGGAAAGGAGACGCGCGTCGGAAGGCGAAAACGAGGAAGGCAAAGGCAAAACCAGAAATAAACCCCCCAAAAAATAAACTCAAGCGCAAGGTTCTGGCGGTGGCGATCCATCCATTTCGATGTTTCGCGTGTGTGGGTGGGGGTGCACCGTGACAGTCGAATTCGTTTTCATTTATATATCGCAATGGGGTTTCGCGCGTTTTCGGTTTCGCAGCAGCGTGATGGTCAACAGGTAAATTACATATAAAATAGGGAAAATAAAAATACGATTAGAGTTGGAGCGGAGTACGTCAAGGTTCTTTCTCTCCTTTCGCCGACGACGACAACCTGCGCCCCGTCTTGCTCTTTCTCTCTCTCTTCCACCCAGATACACCATCATCCTCGAATCTTCTGAATCGTTCTTTCTTCTTCGACAACGGCGACGCTGGAGACGACCACGACGACCACGAGAGCAGCGACGACGACGATGGGGAGGAAACAGCTGGCGAACGAAGGAGCCCCCCGCCTCAGCGCCGCAGAACTGGCGCGCAACACGAAACACGCCGACGGGGAGCGGAGAGGGAGAGAGGAAGGGCCAAACAGAGGCAAACAGGGCGGGATGGGTGACGTAAGCGGTTAACCCCTATGTGTTGGGTGTAAAAAATGGGGTTAAAATTGTTGTCACACTTGCGTCGCGTCGCCGTCGGAGGAGTGGACCAACAACGTCCCACTGCATATCTCCTCTAAGCTAAAACTCTAACGGTACGCTCTCCAGATTCCCTAATCTTATAGCATACAGCTCACCTCTGCCCTCTCCCGCCTGCCCCGCCCCCTTTCCCCTCGTCGTCGTCGTCGTCGTCCATCTCGCCCGCCATCGCCTGCTCGTCGTCGTCCATGATGCCGCCGATGATCCCAATCCCAGTACCCATCACCCTCCCACAGCTCTTCTCGTCAACACATCACTCCCCGAACCGCCTTCTACTTCCTTCTCCCGCCCTCAAAGTAGTCTTTGACCATGGCCTCCGGGCCTCCTTCCCATCCCTCTCTTTCCCCCACATCTCCCACCCATTCCCCCTCCCAGTCCACACACTCGCCCTCCACAACCACCCAGCAGACAGCAGCAGGCTCCTCTTCATCGTCAGGTGGAACCACCGCCAACCCAAACCCGTCTCCGTCCAGCGGCAGTGGTACCACATGGACCGAACCGCCTTGGTGTGGTTGGATCGAGACAACCCTCGACGCGCTCCTCATCCTTGAAGCAGCACGTCGAGGCCTCATTCCCCGCGTCACCCGCCGTCTTGTCGATGCAGAACGGCGCATGATCGCATCCGGTGCCGTCTTCGTCTTCGATGAGGACGAGTCCGGCATCAAGCGCTGGACCGACGGCTTCTTCTGGTCGCCCTCGCGCATCCTGGGCAACTTCCTCCTCTATCGCGAGACCGACAAGCGTGGTTCGGGCCATCGCGGTCGCGGCAAAGGAGGTGCGTCAGGCGGAGAGGGAGCAGGCCCGTCCGGGGGAGGTGACATGGGTAGCTCAAGCGCCGGCAGCGACTTGCTCGTGCCCTCGCCGCACCACCAACAATACCCCAGCTCGCCCAAAATCGATGCTGCTGGAGTCGCGAGCCCGACACCACAAGCAAGTCTCTCGAGGCCCAAAGGCGAGATAGCCTCCCTCGGCATCGACAAGCATCGTGAGCGCTCGCTCGTTGGTTCCCTCACCAACAGCTATAAATTCAAGCCAGAAGGCATGATGAAGAAGGTCCGTCTCAAAAACGTCTACTGATTTAGCATATATTCTGATCTATTCGCATTTTCATCTACTCCTCTCCTCGACTCCGCTCGCTTTTGTTCGAACACCCTTCACAACATGCTCATTGTCGCTCACATCCCGCCCTCTTATCGCCGTTTCCCATCCCTCAACATACCGAACCACATCACTCCCTGGTTTCCTCGGACTCGACCTCCTGCGCATCGTCCATCCGCTTTGCGCCTTCAATATCTTCAAAATATGTCTTTTGAACCCCTATACCACGCATATATGGCCTATACCCACGCATATATCCTGACAGACATTCTCGCTTTCGATCAACGGCACTTCGCAGCACCTCATCTCTTATTACAAAGTTGCTGATGTCGAGCAAGGACGTTTGAGGACCCCTTCGTCGCTTCCTGAACTTGCAAGCCTGGACATCAGTCCGGAGTACTTGGACAAGACTCATTTTAGGTGAGTTTTTTTTTGAATTATTTACATACATTATCCCTTCTTGTTTCATGTTCGCAATTGTCTCCACGAACGAAGTTACCCTATTACTTAGAGTTGGCATATCCCTCTCAGATTTTGGGCTCCCGTAATTAAACATCTGTTCGAATTTCTGTGGTAGCTGCCTTATCTATGTTCTTTTTGGCCGATTGCTACATATTTTGTGGCATTTTCATTATTTCCTCGTCGCCATGTATGCATGCAGTAACCTCGTCTTACGCTTGTGTTCGTAACACTTTCGTTCCTTCACTTCGAAACCTTCTTTCAAGTTTATCCGAGTTTAGCCTCGACGCTGCTCGAGGTAAACGAAACAGAAACGCATTTCTCTCGATTTTTGACGATCAAAGTCATGTTTCTTACTGAACCTTGTATCTTCCCTCAGGAACCCTCCCCGAGTAGAATATGACGAAAGCGGTCGGGCTCGCTACCGCGGAGAGGGCGAAGAAGGCGAACGCGGCTCTGGTGTGGGCGTCGGCGTGGGTTCGACCCCCTCAGCTCTTTCGAGCACTTCCTCAGGAACAGCAGGCGGCTCGGGTCACCTCCTGGGTGCCCCCGCGCCCCCAGTGACCGGCGGGGCGTACTCAGGTGCATATGGCTATGTTGGTGCTGGTTATGGATACGGCGCGACCGCCCCGCCCATCGGAAGCCTGGCCACCCCATCGGCTGGGCAGAACACGAATCTACTGCTCGAGTCTTCGGGCACGAGCACTTCGGGAGCTGCGAGCGACGTCCACTCCCAGCACGGAGGTCATCATGGAGGACACCACGAGGCGGCTGGCTCAAAGCGAAGCAAGCGCTACGACCCGTACCCGCCCACGTCTGCGGGTGCAGGCTCGAGTGAGGCAGGAGGAGGACCGAACAGCCCTACGGCGACGTCGTCGCCTGCCCCTGGCGCGAAGCGCGCCAGGAAGAAGACGTCCTCGAATGCGAACCACAGCCCCACCGCCGAGTCGCCCACCGCGACGACGTCCGGAAGTGGCACGTCGACTGGGGGTGGTCTCCCCTCTTCAAGCATGGGCGCGCACCCGCAGTCGCAGCAAGCAGCGCAGATGTACCTCCCGCCGGCCCCCGCGTCGGCACCACCACCGTACACGCTCCCAGCGTACTACCCAGGTCACTCGTACTACCAACCGCACCCCTACTCGTCGCACCCTCTGCCGCAGGGATATGGTGCGTATACATACACACACCCTGGTCATGGACATGGGACACACACGCCAAGCCCGACGGTGACGGCTGCGACGCCGCCGCCGCACTCAGCGCCTGGGGGCGGGCATGCGCAGCCTACGGGTGTACCGAGCCCAGCGGAAGGCCAGGCGGGCCATGGGGGTGGCCCAGCGGGCGGTGGATATACGTTCTATGCGCCGCCTCCGACACAACAATCAAGCGCTCACGGTCATGGTGCAAGCCAATACACTTACCTCCCGATGGGCAGTCTGGGGACGTTGGTAGGCGGCATGGGGGGCATGGGCGGACAAGCGCAGGGGAAGGACGACGAAGGCGATGATGACTGAGCGGGCGAGTGCTTGCGTGTGGTGGAGGTGAACGAAGTGAAGCTCCCAAATGTTGGGGTTGCTCGCCCGTTTTGAGTGCTCTGTCACCCTCTCAGTGGACGCATCTCTTCTCACTTCGTTTCTCTATGGCCACGACTTCCCTGGCTCAGCATTTTCTTCCTGCTTCTCTTCCCGTCCGATGCTCACTGCGTTCCGATTCCCTGGCCTGTCCCGCCTTTCCAACGAACTCATTCTATGCACACACCCGCTCCTCCCCAGTTCCCAGAAACCCACCCTGCTCTCATCGTCGTCACCCGCCCTGCAATCTGTATCCGGCCAATGATTCGACAACTTTCATCGGCACCTGACCTCATTACTCCCATGCGATTCTCCGAAAACCGACTCGGTTGGTTTACCAAGAAAGAAGACCGAACGAATGAATGCGAATGGTTATATACATACCGCTTCCTACGAGCTGCTGTCACTCAAAATGCGCCGCAGTGGACGTAGAGAAGCGGATGTCTACAAATTAGTCTCTAATATCTATTAGATTCTTTCTTTTTTTGTGCTGCTGTCCCACCTTCCCTTCCTTGCGGAATTATGCCTTTTCCATTTCCTCTGTTCTGTCCTCTCCCCTTTCGAGTTTTTCTAGATCTACCCTGTAATACGATACCTGTTTGCTGATGAATCGTCTGTGCCTGCTTTCTATCTTCTTTTGTCTTTGACTTCTGGTGTATATGAGTTCTCATTCTGCTCTACCTCCCCTCCTGTTCTTTTCTCTCTCGCGTCGGTGCTCTTGCACGCCCATATGTATTTTACACCTCCCTCGTTCTCTGTACATATTTTTACCACTCTCCTTCATCTTCCTTTTCCCTTCCTCGAGGTTCTATTGGAATGCACTTACGACTACTCACTGTATTTTCGATTTTTGTTTGTTTGTATGATACACCCCTTCGTTCGTACTGGCCTTGCTACCGAGGCTTCCCCTTTTATCACAATTTCATTTCCTGCCTCTCTTCTTCGATTTCAAACAACCTCCGTCCCCCATCCCTCTTTGATGCTTTGGTTCTATTTTCTACGTTTTGATTCCGATTCCCTTCATTCAGGTCTCCACGACTTGAAGGGGTATTTGATATCACCCTTAGTACTACTACGTATACCTAGCTACCTAACACGATTTATAAAGGTTTCGTATTGTATTTTACGATGTTGAAGGACGCGCCGAGGAGAGTGGGGATGTCGGCAATGGGCGTGTTACGTCATGGCAAGCTCAAACTTCGGAGTATTTGCTAGCGTGTTTTTAGACTTTAGCGTTTCTACCTTTAGCACTGGGGGCAAAGACCGTGGCATCTGACTTCCATATGCCACGGAGGCATCAGACAGGCATTGGACAGGCATCGCGTTTGAGTGCGTGCTGCGGTTATGGCGTTTGCCGGGGTCCTAGGACATTGGATGTAAGAGACGGTTGACGCGTTGACGGTAGGCTTTTGCAAAGCTTGATGTAGAGTCGCGCCGCCTATGTATTGTACTCTCAAATTTTCATCTTATTATATATTGCTCCCAACTATGATATGGGCATTTTGATTCCGAAAACTGTCTGAATTCAAATCCATCATCTATTTATCACTATATATCACT